>JAJLRB010005427.1:1545389-1675654 GCA_020976825.1 Odocoileus hemionus | reverse complement strand
GCAGCCCCAGCAGCTCCGCCTGGGTGGGAAGAGGCAGAGCCGACCTAGGATCACAGTGGGCCTCTTGCTCTCCCTGCTCCCCTGAGGCAGCTGGGGCAAAGACGGCTTGGGCATCCACCCCGTTGCTCCCCTCTTCCCTCTGCCAGAAGGCTCTGCCTCCTGGGACGTTGCAGTGTGGAGACAGCCCCTGCCAGCACCTTCCCACCCAGTAGGCCTCAGCTGAGGCCTAGGCCCAGGGGAAAGGCCCTAGCGGGGCTGAGTTGGGGTAGCTGCCCGTGCATGTCTGGACACACTCCCTGCAGCCTGCCCCTTCGTGGGGCAGTAGCCCTGGACGCCAGGAAGGCCTGGGCAAGGCTGGCCAAGGGCAGGGGCCTCGCTGGGTTGTGCCTCTGGCCTGTGGGGCCTCCCAGCAGAACCGGCCCTCTCCCTCTGGCACACCTCCCCGCCTGCCTCCAAAGGCCGTTTTGGAAGCACTCTGGCCGCCGGGTTCCCGCAAATCGCGCACACTGCTCTGAAACCCGGGAGAAAAGTGCTTTGGGGTGGTCCTCTCTCCGGGCCCATGGCCCCGAGCCTGGGGACCAGCTCGGGGGTCCACACTCCCCAGGCCAAGGCCCAACTCCATGCACACGTCTGTTCCTGCCCCCTGCCCCTTCAGAGAGCTCGGCTGAGCCAGAGTCTGTCAGGCAGCTCCCTGGCAGCCCCAGCAGCTCCGCCTGGGTGGGAAGAGGCAGAGCCGACCTAGGATCACAGTGGGCCTCTTGCTCTCCCTGCTCCCCTGAGGCAGCTGGGGCAAAGACGGCTTGGGCATCCACCCCGTTGCTCCCCTCTTCCCTCTGCCAGAAGGCTCTGCCTCCTGGGACGTTGCAGTGTGGAGACAGCCCCTGCCAGCACCTTCCCACCCAGTAGGCCTCAGCTGAGGCCTAGGCCCAGGGGAAAGGCCCTAGCGGGGCTGAGTTGGGGTAGCTGCCCGTGCATGTCTGGACACACTCCCTGCAGCCTGCCCCTTCGTGGGGCAGTAGCCCTGGACGCCAGGAAGGCCTGGGCAAGGCTGGCCAAGGGCAGGGGCCTCGCTGGGTTGTGCCTCTGGCCTGTGGGGCCTCCCAGCAGAACCGGCCCTCTCCCTCTGGCACACCTCCCCGCCTGCCTCCAAAGGCCGTTTTGGAAGCACTCTGGCCGGCTGTTCCCGCAAATCGCGCACACTGCTCTGAAACCCGGGAGAAAAGTGCTTTGGGGTGGTCCTCTCTCCGGGCCCATGGCCCCGAGCCTGGGGACCAGCTCGGGGGTCCACACTCCCAGGCCAAGGCCCAACTCCATGCACACGTCTGTTCCTGCCCCCTGCCCCTTCAGAGAGCTCGGCTGAGCCAGAGTCTGTCAGGCAGCTCCCTGGCAGCCCCAGCAGCTCCGCCTGGGTGGGAAGAGGCAGAGCCGACCTAGGATCACAGTGGGCCTCTTGCTCTCCCTGCTCCCCTGAGGCAGCTGGGCAAAGACGGCTTGGGCATCCACCCCGTTGCTCCCCTCTTCCCTCTGCCAGAAGGCTCTGCCTCCTGGGACGTTGCAGTGTGGAGACAGCCCCTGCCAGCACCTTCCCACCCAGTAGGCCTCAGCTGAGGCCTAGGCCCAGGGGAAAGGCCCTAGCGGGGCTGAGTTGGGGTGCCCGTGCTGCCCGTGCATGTCTGGACACACTCCCTGCAGCCTGCCCCCCTTCGTGGGGCAGTAGCCCTGGACGCCAGGAAGGCCTGGGCAAGGCTGGCCAAGGGCAGGGGCCTCGCTGGGTTGTGCCTCTGGCCTGTGGGGCCTCCCAGCAGAACCGGCCCTCTCCCTCTGGCACACCTCCCCGCCTGCCTCCAAAGGCCGTTTTGGAAGCACTCTGGCCTGGCCGGCTGTTCCCGCAAATCGCGCACACTGCTCTGAAACCCGGGAGAAAAGTGCTTTGGGGTGGTCCTCTCTCCGGGCCCATGGCCCCGAGCCTGGGGACCAGCTCGGGGGTCCACACCCCAAGGCCAAGGCCCAACTCCATGCACACACGTCTGTTCCTGCCCCCTGCCCCTTCAGAGAGCTCGGCTGAGCCAGAGTCTGTCAGGCAGCTCCCTGGCAGCCCCAGCAGCTCCGCCTGGGTGGGAAGAGGCAGAGCCGACCTAGGATCACAGTGGGCCTCTTGCTCTCCCTGCTCCCCTGAGGCAGCTGGGGCAAAGACGGCTTGGGCATCCACCCCGTTGCTCCCCTCTTCCCTCTGCCAGAAGGCTCTGCCTCCTGGGACGTTGCAGTGTGGAGACAGCCCCTGCCAGCACCTTCCCACCCAGTAGGCCTCAGCTGAGGCCTAGGCCAGGGGGGAAAGGCCCTAGCGGGGCTGAGTTGGGGTAGCTGCCCGTGCATGTCTGGACACACTCCCTGCAGCCTGCCCCTTCGTGGGGCAGTAGCCCTGGACGCCAGGAAGGCCTGGGCAAGGCTGGCCAAGGGCAGGGGCCTCGCTGGGTTGTGCCTCTGGCCTGTGGGGCCTCCCAGCAGAACCGGCCCTCTCCCTCTGGCACACCTCCCCGCCTGCCTCCAAAGGCCGTTTTGGAAGCACTCTGGCCGGCTGTTCCCGCAAATCGCGCACACTGCTCTGAAACCCGGGAGAAAAGTGCTTTGGGGGGTGGTCCTCTCTCCGGGCCCATGGCCCCGAGCCTGGGGACCAGCTCGGGGGTCCACACTCCCAGGCCAAGGCCCAACTCCATGCACACGTCTGTTCCTGCCCCCTGCCCCTTCAGAGAGCTCGGCTGAGCCAGAGTCTGTCAGGCAGCTCCCTGGCAGCCCCAGCAGCTCCGCCTGGGTGGGAAGAGGCAGAGCCGACCTAGGATCACAGTGGGCCTCTTGCTCTCCCTGCTCCCCTGAGGCAGCTGGGGCAAAGACGGCTTGGGCATCCACCCCGTTGCTCCCCTCTTCCCTCTGCCAGAAGGCTCTGCCTCCTGGGACGTTGCAGTGTGGAGACAGCCCCTGCCAGCACCTTCCCACCCAGTAGGCCTCAGCTGAGGCCTAGGCCCAGGGGAAAAAGGCCCTAGCGGGGCTGAGTTGGGGTAGCTGCCCGTGCATGTCTGGACACACCCTGCCCTGCTGCCCCCCTTCGTGGGGCAGTAGCCCTGGACGCCAGGAAGGCCTGGGCAAGGCTGGCCAAGGGCAGGGGCCTCGCTGGGTTGTGCCTCTGGCCTGTGGGGCCTCCCAGCAGAACCGGCCCTCTCCCTCTGGCACACCTCCCCGCCTGCCTCCAAAGGCCGTTTTGGAAGCACTCTGGCCGGCTGTTCCCGCAAATCGCGCACACTGCTCTGAAACCCGGGAGAAAAGTGCTTTGGGGTGGTCCTCTCTCCGGGCCCATGGCCCCGAGCCTGGGGACCAGCTCGGGGGTCCACACTCCCAGGCCAAGGCCCAACTCCATGCACACGTCTGTTCCTGCCCCCTGCCCCTTCAGAGAGCTCGGCTGAGCCAGAGTCTGTCAGGCAGCTCCCTGGCAGCCCCAGCAGCTCCGCCTGGGTGGGAAGAGGCAGAGCCGACCTAGGATCACAGTGGGCCTCTTGCTCTCCCTGCCCCCTGAGGCAGCTGGGGCAAAGACGGCTTGGGCATCCCCCCCCGTTGCTCCCCTCTGCCCCTCTGCCAGAAGGCTCTGCCTCCTGGGACGTTGCAGTGTGGAGACAGCCCCTGCCAGCACCTTCCCACCCAGTAGGCCTCAGCTGAGGCCTAGGCCCAGGGGAAAGGCCCTAGCGGGGCTGAGTTGGGGTAGCTGCCCGTGCATGTCTGGACACACTCCCCCTGCAGCCTGCCCCTTCGTGGGGCAGTAGCCCTGGACGCCAGGAAGGCCTGGGCAAGGCTGGCCAAGGGCAGGGGCCTCGCTGGGTTGTGCCTCTGGCCTGTGGGGCCTCCCAGCAGAACCGGCCCTCTCCCTCTGGCACACCTCCCCGCCTGCCTCCAAAGGCCGTTTTGGAAGCACTCTGGCCGGCTGTTCCCGCAAATCGCGCACACTGCTCTGAAACCGGGGAGAAAAGTGCTTTGGGGTGGTCCTCTCTCCGGGCCCATGGCCCCCCGAGCCTGGGGACCAGCTCGGGGGTCCACACTCCCAGGCCAAGGCCCAACTCCATGCACACGTCTGTTCCTGCCCCCTGCCCCTTCAGAGAGCTCGGCTGAGCCAGAGTCTGTCAGGCAGCTCCCTGGCAGCCCCAGCAGCTCCGCCTGGGTGGGAAGAGGCAGAGCCGACCTAGGATCACAGTGGGCCTCTTGCTCTCCCTGCTCCCCTGAGGCAGCTGGGGCAAAGACGGCTTGGGCATCCACCCCGTTGCTCCCCTCTTCCCTCTGCCAGAAGGCTCTGCCTCCTGGGACGTTGCAGTGTGTGGAGACAGCCCCTGCCAGCACCTTCCCACCCAGTAGGCCTCAGCTGAGGCCTAGGCCCAGGGGAAAGGCCCTAGCGGGGCTGAGTTGGGGTAGCTGCCCGTGCATGTCTGGACACACTCCCTGCAGCCTGCCCCTTCGTGGGGGGGCAGTAGCCCTGGACGCCAGGAAGGCCTGGGCAAGGCTGGCCAAGGGCAGGGGCCTCGCTGGGTTGTGCCTCTGGCCTGTGGGGCCTCCCAGCAGAACCGGCCCTCTCCCTCTGGCACACCTCCCCGCCTGCCTCCAAAGGCCGTTTTGGAAGCACTCTGGCCGGCTGTTCCCGCAAATCGCACACACACTGCTCTGAAACCCCGGGAGAAAAGTGCTTTGGGGTGGTCCCTCTCTCCGGGCCCATGGCCCCGAGCCTGGGGGGACCAGGGGGGGGTCCACACTCCCAGGCCAAGGCCCAACTCCATGCACACGTCTGTTCCTGCCCCCTGCCCCTTCAGAGAGCTCGGCTGAGCCAGAGTCTGTCAGGCAGCTCCCTGGCAGCCCCAGCAGCTCCGCCTGGGTGGGAAGAGGCAGAGCCGACCTAGGATCACAGTGGGCCTCTTGCTCTCCCTGCTCCCCTGAGGCAGCTGGGGCAAAGACGGCTTGGGCATCCACGTTGTCCCCCCCCTCTTCCCTCTGCCAGAAGGCTCTGCCTCCTGGGACGTTGCAGTGTGGAGACAGCCCCTGCCAGCACCTTCCCACCCAGTAGGCCTCAGCTGAGGCCTAGGCCCAGGGGAAAGGCCCTAGCGGGGCTGAGTTGGGGTAGCTGCCCGTGCATGTCTGGACACACTCCCTGCAGCCTGCCCCTTCGTGGGGCAGTAGCCCTGGAGGCCTGGGCCAGGAAGGCCTGGGCAAGGCTGGCCAAGGGCAGGGGCCTCGCTGGGTTGTGCCTCTGGCCTGTGGGGCCTCCCAGCAGAACCCCCCTCTCCCTCTGGCACACCTCCCCGCCTGCCTCCAAAGGCCGTTTTGGAAGCACTCTGGCCGGCTGTTCCCGCAAATCGCGCACACTGCTCTGAAACCCGGGAGAAAAGTGCTTTGGGGTGGTCTCTCTCCGGGCCCATGGCCCCGAGCCTGGGGACCAGCTCGGGGGTCCACACTCCCAGGCCAAGGCCCAACTCATGCACACATGCACACGTCTGTTCCTGCCCCCTGTTCCTGCCCCCCCTGCCCCTTCAGAGAGCTCGGCTGAGCCAGAGTCTGTCAGGCAGCTCCCTGGCAGCCCCAGCAGCTCCGCCTGGGTGGGAAGAGGCAGAGCCGACCTAGGATCACAGTGGGCCTCTGCTGCTCCCCCTGCTCCCCTGAGGCAGCTGGGGCAAAGACGGCTTGGGCATCCCCCCGTTGCTCCCCTCTTCCCTCTGCCAGAAGGCTCTGCCTCCTGGGACGTTGCAGTGTGGAGACAGCCCCTGCCAGCACCTTCCCACCCAGTAGGCCTCAGCTGAGGCCTAGGCCCAGGGAAAGGCCCTAGGGGGGCTGAGTTGGGGTAGCTGCCCGTGCATGTCTGGACACACTCCCTGCAGCCTGCCCCTTCGTGGGGCAGTAGCCCTGGACGCCAGGAAGGCCTGGGCAAGGCTGGCCAAGGGCAGGGGCCTCGCTGGGTTGTGCCTCTGGCCTGTGGGGCCTCCCCAGCAGAACCGGCCCTCTCCCCTCTGGCACACCTCCCCGCCTGCCTCCAAAGGCCGTTTTGGAAGCACTCTCTGGCCGGCTGTTCCCGCAAATCGCGCACACTGCTCTGAAACCCGGGGGGAGAAAAGTGTGCTTTGGGGTGGTCCTCTCTCCGGGCCCATGGCCCCGAGCCTGGGGACCAGGGGGGGTCCACACTCCCAGGCCAAGGCCCAACTCCATGCACACGTCTGTTCCTGCCCCCTGCCCCTTCAGAGAGCTCGGCTGAGCCAGAGTCTGTCAGGCAGCTCCCCAGCAGCCCCAGCAGCTCCGCCTGGGTGGGAAGAGGCAGAGCCGACCTAGGATCACAGTGGGCCTCTTGCTCTCCCTGCTCCCCTGAGGCAGCTGGGGCAAAGACGGCTTGGGCATCCACCCCGTTGCTCCCCTCTTCCCTCTGCCAGAAGGCTCTGCCTCCTGGGACGTTGCAGTGTGGAGACAGCCCCTGCCAGCACCTTCCCACCCAGTAGGCCTCAGCTGAGGCCTAGGCCCAGGGGAAAGGCCCCTAGGGGGGCTGAGTTGGGGTAGCTGCCCGTGCATGTCTGGACACACTCCCTGCAGCCTGCCCCTTCGTGGGGCAGTAGCCCTGGACGCCAGGAAGGCCTGGGCAAGGCTGGCCAAGGGCAGGGGCCTCGCTGGGTTGTGCCTCTGGCCTGTGGGGCCTCCCCCAGCAGAACCGGCCCCCTCTCCCTCTGGCACACCTCACCTCCCCGCCTGCCTCCAAAGGCCGTTTTGGAAGCACTCTGGCCGGCTGTTCCCGCAAATCGCGCACACTGCTCTGAAACCCGGGGGGGAAAGAAAAAGAAAAGTGCTTTGGGGTGGTCCTCTCTCCGGGCCCATGGCCCCGAGCCTGGGGACCACCAGCTCGGGGGTCCACACTCCCAGGCCAAGGCCCAACTCCATGCACACGTCTGTTCCTGCCCCCTGCCCCTTCAGAGAGAGAGCTCGCCAGAGTCTGTGTCAGGCAGCTGGCAGGCAGCCCCAGCAGCTCCGCCTGGGTGGGAAGAGGCAGAGAGCCGACCTAGGATCACAGTGGCCCTCCTGCTCTCCCTGCTCCCCTGAGGCAGCTGGGGCAAAGACGGCTTGGGCATCCACCCCGTTGCTCCCCTCTTCCCTCTGCCAGAAGGCTCTGCCTCCTGGGACGTTGCAGTGTGGAGACAGCCCCTGCCAGCACCTTCCCCCCCCAGTAGGCCTCAGCTGAGGCCTAGGCCCAGGGGAAAGGCCCTAGCGGGGCTGGTTGGGGTAGCTGCCCGTGCATGTCTGACACACACTCCCTGCAGCCTGCCCCTTCGTGGGGCAGTAGCCCTGGACGCCAGGAAGGCCTGGGCAAGGCTGGCCAAGGGCAGGGGGCCTCGCTGGGTTGTGCCTCTGGCCTGTGGGGCCTCCCAGCAGAACCGGCCCTCTCCCTCTGGCACACCTCCCCGCCTGCCTCCAAAGGCCGTTTTGGAAGCACTCTGGCCGGCTGTTCCCGCAACTCGCGCGCACACACTGCTCTGAAACCCGGGAGAAAAGTGCTTTGGGGTGGTCCTCTCTCCGGGCCCATGGCCCCGAGCCTGGGGACCAGCTCGGGGGTCCACACTCCCAGGCCAAGGCCCAACTCCATGCACACGTCTGTTCCTGCCCCCTGCCCCTTCAGAGAGCTCGGGCTGAGCCAGAGTCTGTCAGGCAGCTCCCTGGCAGCCCCCCCAGCAGCTGGGCCTGGGTGGGAAGAGGCAGAGCCGACCTAGGATCACAGTGGGCCTCTTGCTCTCCCTGCTCCCCTGAGGCAGCTGGGGCAAAGACGGCTTGCTTGGGCATCCACCCCGTTGCTCCCCTCTTCCCTCTGCCAGAAGGCTCTGCCTCCTGGGACGTTGCAGTGTGTGTGGAGAGCCCCAGCCCCTGCCAGCACCTTCCCTTCCCACCAGTAGCCTCAGGCCTCAGCTGAGGCCTAGGCCCAGGGGGAAAGGCCCTAGGGGGGCTGAGTTGGGGGGTAGCTGCCCGTGCATGTCTGGGACACCTCCCTGCTGCCTGCCTGCCCCTTCGTGGGGCAGTAGCCCTGGACGCCGTGGGGCAGGGGCCCTGGACGCCAGGAAGGCCTGGGCAAGGCTGGCCAAGGGCAGGGGCCTCGCTGGGTTGTGCCTCTGGCCTGTGGGGCCTCCCAGCAGAACCGGCCCTCTCCCTCTGGCACACCTCCCCGCCTGCCTCCAAAGGCCGTTTTGGAAGCACTCTGGCCGGCTGTTCCCGCAAATCGCGCACACTGCTCTGAAACCCGGGAGAAAAGTGCTTTGGGGTGGTCCTCTCTCCCGGGCCCATGGCCCCGAGCCTGGGGACCAGCTCGGGGGTCCACACTCCCAGGCCAAGGCCCAACTCCATGCTCCACGTCTGCCCCACCCTGCCCCTGTTCCTGCCCCCTGCCCCTTCAGAGAGCTCGGCTGAGCCAGAGTCTGTCAGGCAGCTCCCTGGCAGCCCCAGCAGCTCCGCCCGCCTGGGTGGGGAGAGGCAGAGCCGACCTAGGATCACAGTGGGCCTCTTGCTCTCCCTGCTCCCCTGAGGCAGCTGGGGCAAAGACGGCTTGGGCATCCCCCACCCCCCCTCCCTCTGCCCCTCTGCCAGAAGGCTCTGCCTCCTGGGACGTTGCAGTGTGGAGACAGCCCCTGCCAGCCCACCTTCCCACCCAGTAGGCCTCAGCTGAGGCCTAGGCCCAGGGGAAAGGCCCTAGCGGGGCTAGCGGGGCTGAGTTGGGGTAGCTGCCCGTGCATGTCTGGACACACTCCCTGCAGCCTGCCCCTTCGTGGGGCAGTAGCCCTGGACGCCAGGAAGGCCTGGGCAAGGCTGGCCAAGGGCAGGGGCCTCTCGCTGGGTTGTGTGCCTCTGGCCTGTGGGGCCCCTCCCAGCAGAACCGGCCCTCTCCCTCTGGCACACCCTCCCCGCCTGCCTCCAAAGGCCGTTTTGGAAGCACTCTGGCCGGCTGCTGTTCCCGCAAAATCGCGCACACTGCTCTGAAACCCGGCTTTGGGAAAAGTGCTTTGGGGGGGTGGTCCTCTCTCCGGGCCCATGGCCCCCGAGCCTGGGGCCCCCACCAGCTCGGGGGTCCACACTCCCAGGCCAAGGCCCAACTCCATGCACACGTCTGTTCCTGCCCCCTGCCCCTTCAGAGAGCTCGGCTGAGCCAGAGTCTGTCAGGCAGCTCCCTGGCAGCCCCAGCAGCTCCGCCTGGGTGGGAAGAGGCAGAGCCGACCTAGGATCACAGTGGGCCTCTTGCTCTCCCTGCTCCCCTGAGGCAGCTGGGGCAAAGACGGCTTGGGCATCCCCCCCCGTTGCTCCCCTCTTCCCTCTGCCAGAAGGCTCTGCTCTGCCTCCTGGGAGTGTTGACAGCAGTGTGGAGACCAGCCCCTGCCAGCACCTTCCCACCCAGTAGGCCTCAGCTGAGGCCTAGGCCCAGGGGAAAGGCCCTAGCGGGGGGCTGAGTTGGGGCCAGCTGCCCTGTGCATGTCTGGACACACTCCCTGCAGCCTGCCCCTTCGTGGGGGGCAGTAGCCCTGGACGCCAGGAAGGCCTGGGCAAGGCTGGCCAAGGGCAGGGGCCTCGCTGGGTTGTGCCTCTGGCCTGTGGGGCCTCCCAGCAGAACCGGCCCTCTCCCTCTGGCACACCTCCCCGCCTGCCTCCAAAGGCCGTTTTGGAAGCACTCTGGCCGGCTGTTCCCGCAAATCGCGCACACTGCTCTGAAACCGGGGGAAAAAGTGCTTTGGGGTGGTCCTCTCTCCGGGCCCATGGCCCCGAGCCTGGGGACCAGCTCGGGGGTCCACACTCCCAGGCCAAGGCCCAACTCCTCCATGCACACGTCTGTTCTGCCCCCTGCCCCCTGCCCCCTGCCCCTTCAGAGAGCTCGGCTGAGCCAGAGTCTGTCAGGCAGCTCCCTGGCAGCCCCAGCAGCTCCGCCTGGGTGGGAAGAGGCAGAGCCGACCTAGGATCACAGTGGGCCTCTTGCTCTCCCTGCTCCCCTGAGGCAGCTGGGGCAAAGACGGCTTGGGCATCCACCCCGTTGCTCCCCTCTTCCCTCTGCCAGAAGGCTCTGCCTCCTGGGACGTTGCAGTGTGGAGACAGCCCCTGCCAGCACCTTCCCACCCAGTAGGCCTCAGCTGAGGCCTAGGGCCCAGGGGAAAGGCCCTAGCGGGGCTGAGTTGGGGTAGCTGCCCGTGCATGTCTGGACACACTCCCTGCAGCCTGCCCCTTCGTGGGGCAGTAGCCCTGGACGCCAGGAAGGCCTGGGCAAGGCTGGCCAAGGGCAGGGGGGCCTCGCTGGGTTGTGCCTCTGGCCTGTGGGGCCTCCCAGCAGAACCGGCCCCTCTCCCTCTGGCACACCTCCCCGCCTGCCTCCAAAGGCCGTTTTGGAAGCACTCTGGCCGGCTGTTCCCGCAAATCGCGCACACTGCTCTGAAACCCGGGAGAAAAGTGCTTTGGGGTGGTCCTCTCTCCGGGCCCATGGCCCCGAGCCTGGGGACCAGCTCGGGGGTCCACACTCCCAGGCCAAGGCCCAACTCCATGCACACGTCTGTTCCTGCCCCCTGCCCCCTTCAGAGAGCTCGGCTGAGCCAGAGTCTGTCAGGCAGCTCCCTGGCAGCCCCAGCAGCTCCGCCTGGGTGGGAAGAGGCAGAGCCGACCTAGGATCACAGTGGGGCCTCTTGCTCTCCCTGCTCCCCTGAGGCAGCTGGGGCAAAGACGGCTTGGGCATCCACCCCGTTGCTCCCCTCTTCCCTCTGCCAGAAGGCTCTGCCTCCTGGGACGTTGCAGTGTGGAGACAGCCCCTGCCAGCACCTTCCCACCCAGTAGGCCTCAGCTGAGGCCTAGGCCCGGGAAAGGCCCTAGGCCCTAGCTGAGGGGCTGAGTTGCCCGGGGTAGCTGCCCGTGCATGTCTGGACACACTCCCTGCAGCCTGCCCCTTCGTGGGGCAGTAGCCCTGGACGCCAGGAAGGCCTGGGCAAGGCTGGCCAAGGGCAGGGGCCTCGCTGGGTTGTGCCTCTGGCCTGTGGGGCCTCCCAGCAGAACCGGCCCTCTCCCTCTGGCACACCTCCCCGCCTGCCTCCAAAGGCCGTTTTGGAAGCACTCTGGCCGGCTGTTCCCGCAAATCGCGCACACTGCTCTGAAACCCGGGAGAAAAGTGCTTTGGGGTGGTCCTCTCTCCGGGCCCATGGCCCCGAGCCTGGGGACCAGCTCGGGGGTCCACACTCCCAGGCCAAGGCCCAACTCCATGCACACGTCTGTTCCTGCCCCCTGCCCCTTCAGAGAGAGCTCGGCTGAGCCAGAGTCTGTCAGGCAGCTCCCTGGCAGCCCCAGCAGCTCCGCCTGGGTGGGAAGAGGCAGAGCCGACCTAGGATCACAGGGGCCTCTCTGCTCTCCCCCTGCTCCCCTGAGGCAGCTGGGGCAAAGACGGCTTGGGCATCCACCCCGTTGCTCCCCTCTTCCCTCTGCCAGAAGGCTCTGCCTCCTGGGGACGTTGCAGTGTGGAGACAGCCCCTGCCAGCACCTTCCCACCCAGTAGGCCTCAGCTGAGGGCCTAGGCCCAGGGGAAAGGCCCTAGCGGGGCTGAGTTGGGGTAGCTGCCCGTGCATGTCTGGACACACTCCCTGCAGCCTGCCCCTTCGTGGGGCAGTAGCCCTGGACGCCAGGAAGGCCTGGGCAAGGCTGGCCAAGGGCAGGGGCCTCGCTGGGTTGTGCCTCTGGCCTGTGGGGCCTCCCAGCAGAACCGGCCCTCTCCCTCTGGCACACCTCCCCGCCTGCCTCCAAAGGCCGTTTTGGAAGCACTCTGGCCGGCTGTTCCCGCAAATCGCGCACACTGCTCTGAAACCCGGGAGAAAAGTGCTTTGGGGTGGTCCTCTCTCGGGCCCCCGGGCCCATGGCCCCGAGCCTGGGGACCAGCTCGGGGGTCCACACTCCCAGGCCAAGGCCCAACTCCATGCACACGTCTGTTCCTGCCCCCTGCCCCTTCAGAGAGCTCGGCTGAGCCAGAGTCTGTCAGGCAGCTCCCTGGCAGCCCCAGCAGCTCCGCCTGGGTGGGAAGAGGCAGAGCCGACCTAGGATCACAGTGGGCCTCTGCTCTCCCCCTGCTCCCCTGAGGCAGCTGGGGCAAAGACGGCTTGGGCATCCCCCCCCGTTGCTCCCCTCTTCCCTCTGCCAGAAGGCTCTGCCTCCTGGGACGTTGCAGTGTGGAGACAGCCCCTGCCAGCACCTTCCCACCCAGTAGGCCTCAGCTGAGGCCTAGGCCCAGGGGAAAGGCCCTAGCGGGGCTGAGTTGGGGTAGCTGCCCGTGCATGTCTGGACACACTCCCTGCAGCCTGCCCCTTCGTGGGGCAGTAGCCCTGGACGCCAGGAAGGCCTGGGCAAGGCTGGCAAAGGGGCAGGGGCCTCGCTGGGTTGTGCCTCTGGCCTGTGGGGGGGCCTCCCAGCAGAACCGGCCCCCCTCTCCCTCTGGCACACCTCCCCGCCTGCCTCCAAAGGCCGTTTTGGAAGCACTCTGGCCGGCTGTTCCCGCAAATCGCGCACACTGCTCTGAAACCCGGGAGAAAAGTGCTTTGGGGTGGTCCTCTCTCCGGGCCCATGGCCCCGAGCCTGGGGACCAGCTCGGGGGTCCACACTCCCAGGCCAAGGCCCAACTCCATGCACACGTCTGTTCCTGCCCCCTGCCCCTTCAGAGAGCTCGGCTGAGCCAGAGTCTGTCAGGCAGCTCCCTGGCAGCCCCAGCAGCTCCGCCTGGGTGGGAAGAGGCAGAGCCGACCTAGGATCACAGTGGGCCTCTTGCTCTCCCTGCTCCCCTGAGGCAGCTGGGGCAAAGACGGCTTGGGCATCCACCCCGTTGCTCCCCTCTTCCCTCTGCCAGAAGGCTCTGCCTCCTGGGACGTTTGCAGTGTGGAGACAGCCCCTGCCAGCACCTTCCCACCCAGTAGGCCTCAGCTGAGGCCTAGGCCCAGGGAAAGGGCCCTAGGGGGCTGAGTTGGGGTAGCTGCCCGTGCATGTCTGGACACACTCCCTGCAGCCTGCCCCTTCGTGGGGCAGTAGCCCTGGACGCCAGGAAGGCCTGGGCAAGGCTGGCCAAGGGCAGGGGGGCCTCGCTGGGTTGTGCCTCTGGCCTGTGGGGCCTCCCAGCAGAACCGGCCCCCTCTCCCTCTGGCACACCTCCCCGCCTGCCTCCAAAGGCCGTTTTGGAAGCACTCTGGCCGGCTGTTCCCGCAAATCGCGCACACTGCTCTGAAACCCGGGAGAAAAGTGCTTTGGGGTGGTCCTCTCTCCGGGCCCATGGCCCCGAGCCTGGGGACCAGCTCGGGGGTCCACACTCCCAGGCCAAGGCCCAACTCCATGCACACGTCTGTTCCTGCCCCCTGCCCCTTCAGAGAGCTCGGCTGAGCCAGAGTCTGTCAGGCAGCTCCCTGGCAGCCCCAGCAGCTCCGCCTGGGTGGGAAGAGGCAGAGCCGACCTAGGATCACAGTGGGCCTCTTGCTCTCCCTGCTCCCCTGAGGCAGCTGGGGCAAAGACGGCTTGGGCATCCACCCCGTTGCTCCCCTCTTCCCTCTGCCAGAAGGCTCTGCCTCCTGGGACGTTGCAGTGTGGAGACAGCCCCTGCCAGCACCTTCCCACCCAGTAGGCCTCAGCTGAGGCCTAGGCCCAGGGGAAAGGCCCTAGCGGGGCTGAGTTGGGGTAGCTGCCCGTGCATGTCTGGACACACTCCCTGCAGCCTGCCCCTTCGTGGGGCAGTAGCCCTGGACGCCAGGAAGGCCTGGGCAAGGCTGGCCAAGGGCAGGGGCCTCGCTGGGTTGTGCCTCTGGCCTGTGGGGCCTCCCAGCAGAACCGGCCCTCTCCCTCTGGCACACCTCCCCGCCTGCCTCCAAAGGCCGTTTTGGAAGCACGGGCTCTGGCCGGCTGTTCCCGCAAATCGCGCACACTGCTCTGAAACCCGGGGAGAAAAGTGCTTTGGGGTGGTCCTCTCTCCGGGCCCATGGCCCCGAGCCTGGGGACCAGCTCGGGGGTCCACACTCCCAGGCCAAGGCCCAACTCCATGCACACGTCTGTTCCTGCCCCCTGCCCCTTCAGAGAGCTCGGCTGAGCCAGAGTCTGTCAGGCAGCTCCCTGGCAGCCCCAGCAGCTCCGCCTGGGTGGGAAGAGGCAGAGCCGACCTAGGATCACAGTGGGCCTCTTGCTCTCCCTGCTCCCCTGAGGCAGCTGGGGCAAAGACGGCTTGGGCATCCACCCCGTTGCTCCCCTCTTCCCTCTGCCAGAAGGCTCTGCCTCCTGGGGGACGTTGCAGTGTGGAGACAGCCCCTGCCAGCACCTTCCCACCCAGTAGGCCTCAGCTGAGGCCTAGGCCCAGGGGAAAGGCCCTAGCGGGGCTGAGTTGGGGTAGCTGCCCCCGTGCATGTCTGGACACACTCCCTGCAGCCTGCCCCTTCGTGGGGCAGTAGCCCTGGACGCCAGGAAGGCCTGGGCAAGGCTGGCCAAGGGCAGGGGCCTCGCTGGGTTGTGCCTCTGGCCTGTGGGGCCTCCCAGCAGAACCGGCCCTCTCCCTCTGGCACACCACCTCCCCGCCTGCCTCCAAAGGCCGTTTTGGAAGCACTCTGGCCGGCTGTTCCCGCAAATCGCGCACACTGCTCTGAAACCCGGGAGAAAAGTGCTTTGGGGTGGTCCTCTCTCCGGGCCCATGGCCCCGAGCCTGGGGACCAGCTCGGGGGTCCACACTCCCAGGCCAAGGCCCAACTCCATGCACACGTCTGTTCCTGCCCCCTGCCCCTTCAGAGAGCTCGGCTGAGCCAGAGTCTGTCAGGCAGCTCCCTGGCAGCCCCAGCAGCTCCGCCTGGGTGGGAAGAGGCAGAGCCGACCTAGGATCACAGTGGGCCTCTTCTCCCCCTCCCTGAGGCAGCTGGGGCAAAGACGGCTTGGGCATCCACCCCGTTGCTCCCCTCTTCCCTCTGCCAGAAGGCTCTGCCTCCTGGGACGTTGCAGTGTGGAGACAGCCCCTGCCAGCACCTTCCCACCCAGTAGGCCTCAGCTGAGGCCTAGGCCCAGGGGAAAGGCCCTAGCGGGGCTGAGTTGGGGTAGCTGCCCGTGCATGTCTGGACACACTCCCTGCAGCCTGCCCCTTCGTGGGGCAGTAGCCCTGGACGCCAGGAAGGCCTGGGCAAGGCTGGCCAAGGGCAGGGGCCTCGCTGGGTTGTGCCTCTGGCCTGTGGGGCCTCCCAGCAGAACCGGCCCTCTCCCTCTGGCACACCTCCCCGCCTGCCTCCAAAGGCCGTTTTGGAAGCACTCTGGCCGGCTGTTCCCGCAAATCGCGCACACTGCTCTGAAACCCGGGAGAAAAGTGCTTTGGGGTGGTCCTCTCTCCGGGCCCATGGCCCCGAGCCTGGGGACCAGCTCGGGGGTCCACACTCCCAGGCCAAGGCCCAACTCCATGCACACGTCTGTTCCTGCCCCCTGCCCCTTCAGAGAGCTCGGCTGAGCCAGAGTCTGTCAGGCAGCTCCCTGGCAGCCCCAGCAGCTCCGCCTGGGTGGGAAGAGGCAGAGCCGACCTAGGATCACAGTGGGCCTCTTGCTCTCCCTGCTCCCCTGAGGCAGCTGGGGCAAAGACGGCTTGGGCATCCACCCCGTTGCTCCCCTCTTCCCTCTGCCAGAAGGCTCTGCCTCCTGGGACGTTGCAGTGTGGAGACAGCCCCTGCCAGCACCTTCCCACCCAGTAGGCCTCAGCTGAGGCCTAGGCCCAGGGGAAAGGCCCTAGCGGGGCTGAGTTGGGGGGGTAGCTGCCCGTGCATGTCTGGACACACTCCCTGCAGCCTGCCCCTTCGTGGGGCAGTAGCCCTGGACGCCAGGAAGGCCTGGGCAAGGCTGGCCAAGGGCAGGGGCCTCGCTGGGTTGTGCCTCTGGCCTGTGGGGCCTCCCAGCAGAACCGGCCCTCTCCCTCTGGCACACCTCCCCGCCTGCCTCCAAAGGCCGTTTTGGAAGCACTCTGGCCGGCTGTTCCCGCAAATCGCGCACACTGCTCTGAAACCCGGGAGAAAAGTGCTTTGGGGTGGTCCTCTCTCCGGGCCCATGGCCCCGAGCCTGGGGACCAGCTCGGGGGTCCACACTCCCAGGCCAAGGCCCAACTCCATGCACACGTCTGTTCCTGCCCCCTGCCCCTTCAGAGAGCTCGGCTGAGCCAGAGTCTGTCAGGCAGCTCCCTGGCAGCCCCAGCAGCTCCGCCTGGGTGGGAAGAGGCAGAGCCGACCTAGGATCACAGTGGGCCTCTTGCTCTCCCTGCTCCCCTGAGGCAGCTGGGGCAAAGACGGCTTGGGCATCCACCCCGTTGCTCCCCTCTTCCCTCTGCCAGAAGGCTCTGCCTCCTGGGACGTTGCAGTGTGGAGACAGCCCCTGCCAGCACTTCCCACCCAGTAGGCCTCAGCTGAGGCCTAGGCCCAGGGGAAAGGCCCTAGCGGGGCTGAGTTGGGGTAGCTGCCCGTGCATGTCTGGACACACTCCCTGCAGCCTGCCCCTTCGTGGGGCAGTAGCCCTGGACGCCAGGAAGGCCTGGGCAAGGCTGGCCAAGGGCAGGGGCCTCGCTGGGTTGTGCCTCTGGCCTGTGGGGCCTCCCAGCAGAACCGGCCCTCTCCCTCTGGCACACCTCCCCGCCTGCCTCCAAAGGCCGTTTTGGAAGCACTCTGGCCGGCTGTTCCCGCAAATCGCGCACACTGCTCTGAAACCCGGGAGAAAAGTGCTTTGGGGTGGTCCTCTCTCCGGGCCCATGGCCCCGAGCCTGGGGGGACCGGGGGTCCACACTCCCAGGCCAAGGCCCAACTCCATGCACACGTCTGTTCCTGCCCCCTGCCCCTTCAGAGAGCTCGGCTGAGCCAGAGTCTGTCAGGCAGCTCCCTGGCAGCCCAGCAGCAGCTCCGCCTGGGTGGGAAGAGGCAGAGCCGACCTAGGATCACAGTGGGCCTCTTGCTCTCCCTGCTCCCCTGAGGCAGCTGGGGCAAAGACGGCTTGGGCATCCACCCCGTTGCTCCCCTCTTCCCTCTGCCAGAAGGCTCTGCCTCCTGGGACGTTGCAGTGTGGAGACAGCCCCTGCCAGCACCTTCCCACCCAGTAGGCCTCAGCTGAGGCCTAGGCCCAGGGGAAAGGCCCTAGCGGGGCTGAGTTGGGGTAGCTGCCCGTGCATGTCTGGACACACTCCCTGCAGCCTGCCCCTTCGTGGGGCAGTAGCCCTGGACGCCAGGAAGGCCTGGGCAAGGCTGGCCAAGGGCAGGGGCCTCGCTGGGTTGTGCCTCTGGCCTGTGGGGCCTCCCAGCAGAACCGGCCCTCTCCCTCTGGCACACCTCCCCGCCTGCCTCCAAAGGCCGTTTTGGAAGCACTCTGGCCGGCTGTTCCCGCAAATCGCGCACACTGCTCTGAAACCCGGGAGAAAAGTGCTTTGGGGTGGTCCTCTCTCCGGGCCCATGGCCCCGAGCCTGGGGACCAGCTCGGGGGTCCACACTCCCAGGCCAAGGCCCAACTCCATGCACACGTCTGTTCCTGCCCCCTGCCCCTTCAGAGAGCTCGGCTGAGCCAGAGTCTGTCAGGCAGCTCCCTGGCAGCCCCAGCAGCTCCGCCTGGGTGGGAAGAGGCAGAGCCGACCTAGGATCACAGTGGGCCTCTTGCTCTCCCTGCTCCCCTGAGGCAGCTGGGGCAAAGACGGCTTGGGCATCCACCCCGTTGCTCCCCTCTTCCCTCTGCCAGAAGGCTCTGCCTCCTGGGACGTTGCAGTGTGGAGACAGCCCCTGCCAGCACCTTCCCACCCAGTAGGCCTCAGCTGAGGCCTAGGCCCAGGGGAAAGGCCCTAGCGGGGCTGAGTTGGGGTAGCTGCCCGTGCATGTCTGGACACACTCCCTGCAGCCTGCCCCTTCGTGGGGCAGTAGCCCTGGACGCCAGGAAGGCCTGGGCAAGGCTGGCCAAGGGCAGGGGCCTCGCTGGGTTGTGCCTCTGGCCTGTGGGGCCTCCCAGCAGAACCGGCCCTCTCCCTCTGGCACACCTCCCCGCCTGCCTCCAAAGGCCGTTTTGGAAGCACTCTGGCCGGCTGTTCCCGCAAATCGCGCACACACTGCTCTGAAACCCGGGAGAAAAGTGCTTTGGGGTGGTCCTCTCTCCGGGCCCATGGCCCCGAGCCTGGGGACCAGCTCGGGGGTCCACACTCCCAGGCCAAGCCCCAACTCCATGCACACGTCTGTTCCTGCCCCCTGCCCCTTCAGAGAGCTCGGCTGAGCCAGAGTCTGTCAGGCAGCTCCCTGGCAGCCCCAGCAGCTCCGCCTGGGTGGGAAGAGGCAGAGCCGACCTAGGATCACAGTGGGCCTCTTGCTCTCCCTGCTCCCCTGAGGCAGCTGGGGCAAAGACGGCTTGGGCATCCACCCCGTTGCTCCCCCTTCTTCCCTCTGCCAGAAGGCTCTGCCTCCTGGGACGTTGCAGTGTGGAGACAGCCCCTGCCAGCACCTTCCCACCCAGTAGGCCTCAGCTGAGGCCTAGGCCCAGGGGAAAGGCCCTAGCGGGGCTGAGTTGGGGTAGCTGCCCGTGCATGTCTGGACACACTCCCTGCAGCCTGCCCCTTCGTGGGGCAGTAGCCCTGGACGCCAGGAAGGCCTGGGCAAGGCTGGCCAAGGGCAGGGGCCTCGCTGGGTTGTGCCTCTGGCCTGTGGGGCCTCCCAGCAGAACCGGCCCTCTCCCTCTGGCACACCTCCCCGCCTGCCTCCAAAGGCCGTTTTGGAAGCACTCTGGCCGGCTGTTCCCGCAAATCGCGCACACTGCTCTGAAACCCGGGAGAAAAGTGCTTTGGGGTGGTCCTCTCTCCGGGCCCATGGCCCCGAGCCTGGGGACCAGCTCGGGGGTCCACACTCCCAGGCCAAGGCCCAACTCCATGCACACGTCTGTTGTCCCCCTGCCCCCTGCCCCTTCAGAGAGCTCGGCTGAGCCAGAGTCTGTCAGGCAGCTCCCTGGCAGCCCCAGCAGCTCCGCCTGGGTGGGAAGAGGCAGAGCCGACCTAGGATCACAGTGGGCCTCTTGCTCTCCCTGCTCCCCTGAGGCAGCTGGGGCAAAGACGGCTTGGGCATCCACCCCGTTGCTCCCCTCTTCCCTCTGCCAGAAGGCTCTGCCTCCTGGGACGTTGCAGTGTGGAGACAGCCCCTGCCAGCACCTTCCCACCCAGTAGGCCTCAGCTGAGGCCTAGGCCCAGGGGAAAGGCCCTAGCGGGGCTGAGTTGGGGTAGCTGCCCGTGCATGTCTGGACACACTCCCTGCAGCCTGCCCCTTCGTGGGGCAGTAGCCCTGGACGCCAGGAAGGCCTGGGCAAGGCTGGCCAAGGGCAGGGGCCTCGCTGGGTTGTGCCTCTGGCCTGTGGGGCCTCCCAGCAGAACCGGCCCTCTCCCTCTGGCACACCTCCCCGCCTGCCTCCAAAGGCCGTTTTGGAAGCACTCTGGCCGGCTGTTCCCGCAAATCGCGCACACTGCTCTGAAACCCGGGAGAAAAGTGCTTTGGGGTGGTCCTCTCTCCGGGCCCATGGCCCCGAGCCTGGGGACCAGCTCGGGGGTCCACACTCCCAGGCCAAGGCCCAACTCCATGCACACGTCTGTTCCTGCCCCCTGCCCCTTCAGAGAGCTCGGCTGAGCCAGAGTCTGTCAGGCAGCTCCCTGGCAGCCCCAGCAGCTCCGCCTGGGTGGGAAGAGGCAGAGCCGACCTAGGATCACAGTGGGCCTCTTGCTCTCCCTGCTCCCCTGAGGCAGCTGGGGCAAAGACGGCTTGGGCATCCACCCCGTTGCTCCCCTCTTCCCTCTGCCAGAAGGCTCTGCCTCCTGGGACGTTGCAGTGTGGAGACAGCCCCTGCCAGCACCTTCCCACCCAGTAGGCCTCAGCTGAGGCCTAGGCCCAGGGGAAACCCTAGCGGGGCTGAGTTGGGGTAGCTGCCCGTGCATGTCTGGACACACTCCCTGCAGCCTGCCCCTTCGTGGGGCAGTAGCCCTGGACGCCAGGAAGGCCTGGGCAAGGCTGGCCAAGGGCAGGGGCCTCGCTGGGTTGTGCCTCTGGCCTGTGGGGCCTCCCAGCAGAACCGGCCCTCTCCCTCTGGCACACCTCCCCGCCTGCCTCCAAAGGCCGTTTTGGAAGCACTCTGGCCGGCTGTTCCCGCAAATCGCGCACACTGCTCTGAAACCCGGGAGAAAAGTGCTTTGGGGTGGTCCTCTCTCCGGGCCCATGGCCCCGAGCCTGGGGACCAGCTCGGGGGTCCACACTCCCAGGCCAAGGCCCAACTCCATGCACACGTCTGTTCCTGCCCCCTGCCC
Organism: Odocoileus hemionus; assembly: GCA_020976825.1. Classification (NCBI taxonomy): domain Eukaryota; kingdom Metazoa; phylum Chordata; class Mammalia; order Artiodactyla; family Cervidae; genus Odocoileus; species Odocoileus hemionus. The sequence goes on along the minus strand of JAJLRB010005427.1, from coordinate 1,655,322 downwards.
CTTCAGAGAGCTCGGCTGAGCCAGAGTCTGTCAGGCAGCTCCCTGGCAGCCCCAGCAGCTCCGCCTGGGTGGGAAGAGGCAGAGCCGACCTAGGATCACAGTGGGCCTCTTGCTCTCCCTGCTCCCCTGAGGCAGCTGGGGCAAAGACGGCTTGGGCATCCACCCCGTTGCTCCCCTCTTCCCTCTGCCAGAAGGCTCTGCCTCCTGGGACGTTGCAGTGTGGAGACAGCCCCTGCCAGCACCTTCCCACCCAGTAGGCCTCAGCTGAGGCCTAGGCCCAGGGGAAAGGCCCTAGCGGGGCTGAGTTGGGGTAGCTGCCCGTGCATGTCTGGACACACTCCCTGCAGCCTGCCCCTTCGTGGGGCAGTAGCCCTGGACGCCAGGAAGGCCTGGGCAAGGCTGGCCAAGGGCAGGGGCCTCGCTGGGTTGTGCCTCTGGCCTGTGGGGCCTCCCAGCAGAACCGGCCCTCTCCCTCTGGCACACCCCCCGCCTGCCTCCAAAGGCCGTTTTGGAAGCACTCTGGCCGGCTGTTCCCGCAAATCGCGCACACTGCTCTGAAACCCGGGAGAAAAGTGCTTTGGGGTGGTCCTCTCTCCGGGCCCATGGCCCCGAGCCTGGGGACCAGCTCGGGGGTCCACACTCCCAGGCCAAGGCCCAACTCCATGCACACGTCTGTTCCTGCCCCCTGCCCCTTCAGAGAGCTCGGCTGAGCCAGAGTCTGTCAGGCAGCTCCCTGGCAGCCCCAGCAGCTCCGCCTGGGTGGGAAGAGGCAGAGCCGACCTAGGATCACAGTGGGCCTCTTGCTCTCCCTGCTCCCCTGAGGCAGCTGGGGCAAAGACGGCTTGGGCATCCACCCCGTTGCTCCCCTCTTCCCTCTGCCAGAAGGCTCTGCCTCCTGGGACGTTGCAGTGTGGAGACAGCCCCTGCCAGCACCTTCCCACCCAGTAGGCCTCAGCTGAGGCCTAGGCCCAGGGGAAAGGCCCTAGCGGGGCTGAGTTGGGGTAGCTGCCCGTGCATGTCTGGACACACTCCCTGCAGCCTGCCCCTTCGTGGGGCAGTAGCCCTGGACGCCAGGAAGGCCTGGGCAAGGCTGGCCAAGGGCAGGGGCCTCGCTGGGTTTGTGCCTCTGGCCTGTGGGGCCTCCCAGCAGAACCGGCCCTCTCCCTCTGGCACACCTCCCCGCCTGCCTCCAAAGGCCGTTTTGGAAGCACTCTGGCCGGCTGTTCCCGCAAATCGCGCACACTGCTCTGAAACCCGGGAGAAAAGTGCTTTGGGGTGGTCCTCTCTCCGGGCCCATGGCCCCGAGCCTGGGGACCAGCTCGGGGGTCCACACTCCCAGGCCAAGGCCCAACTCCATGCACACGTCTGTTCCTGCCCCCTGCCCCTTCAGAGAGCTCGGCTGAGCCAGAGTCTGTCAGGCAGCTCCCTGGCAGCCCCAGCAGCTCCGCCTGGGTGGGAAGAGGCAGAGCCGACCTAGGATCACAGTGGGCCTCTTGCTCTCCCTGCTCCCCTGAGGCAGCTGGGGCAAAGACGGCTTGGGCATCCACCCCGTTGCTCCCCTCTTCCCTCTGCCAGAAGGCTCTGCCTCCTGGGACGTTGCAGTGTGGAGACAGCCCCTGCCAGCACCTTCCCACCCAGTAGGCCTCAGCTGAGGCCTAGGCCCAGGGGAAAGGCCCTAGCGGGGCTGAGTTGGGGTAGCTGCCCGTGCATGTCTGGACACACTCCCTGCAGCCTGCCCCTTCGTGGGGCAGTAGCCCTGGACGCCAGGAAGGCCTGGGCAAGGCTGGCCAAGGGCAGGGGCCTCGCTGGGTTGTGCCTCTGGCCTGTGGGGCCTCCCAGCAGAACCGGCCCTCTCCCTCTGGCACACCTCCCCGCCTGCCTCCAAAGGCCGTTTTGGAAGCACTCTGGCCGGCTGTTCCCGCAAATCGCGCACACTGCTCTGAAACCCGGGAGAAAAGTGCTTTGGGGTGGTCCTCTCTCCGGGCCCATGGCCCCGAGCCTGGGGACCAGCTCGGGGGTCCACACTCCCAGGCCAAGGCCCAACTCCATGCACACGTCTGTTCCTGCCCCCTGCCCCTTCAGAGAGCTCGGCTGAGCCAGCCAGAGTCTGTCAGGCAGCTCCCTGGCAGCCCCAGCAGCTCCGCCTGGGTGGGAAGAGGCAGAGCCGACCTAGGATCACAGTGGGCCTCTTGCTCTCCCTGCTCCCCTGAGGCAGCTGGGGCAAAGACGGCTTGGGCATCCACCCCGTTGCTCCCCTCTTCCCTCTGCCAGAAGGCTCTGCCTCCTGGGACGTTGCAGTGTGGAGACAGCCCCTGCCAGCACCTTCCCACCCAGTAGGCCTCAGCTGAGGCCTAGGCCCAGGGGAAAGGCCCTAGCGGGGCTGAGTTGGGGTAGCTGCCCGTGCATGTCTGGACACACTCCCTGCAGCCTGCCCCTTCGTGGGGCAGTAGCCCTGGACGCCAGGAAGGCCTGGGCAAGGCTGGCCAAGGGCAGGGGCCTCGCTGGGTTGTGCCTCTGGCCTGTGGGGCCTCCCAGCAGAACCGGCCCTCTCCCTCTGGCACACCTCCCCGCCTGCCTCCAAAGGCCGTTTTGGAAGCACTCTGGCCGGCTGTTCCCGCAAATCGCGCACACTGCTCTGAAACCCGGGAGAAAAGTGCTTTGGGGTGGTCCTCTCTCCGGGCCCATGGCCCCGAGCCTGGGGACCAGCTCGGGGGTCCACACTCCCAGGCCAAGGCCCAACTCCATGCACACGTCTGTTCCTGCCCCCTGCCCCTTCAGAGAGCTCGGCTGAGCCAGAGTCTGTCAGGCAGCTCCCTGGCAGCCCCAGCAGCTCCGCCTGGGTGGGAAGAGGCAGAGCCGACCTAGGATCACAGTGGGCCTCTTGCTCTCCCTGCTCCCCTGAGGCAGCTGGGGCAAAGACGGCTTGGGCATCCACCCCCCCGTTGCTCCCCTCTTCCCTCTGCCAGAAGGCTCTGCCTCCTGGGACGTTGCAGTGTGGAGACAGCCCCTGCCAGCACCTTCCCACCCAGTAGGCCTCAGCTGAGGCCTAGGCCCAGGGGAAAGGCCCTAGCGGGGCTGAGTTGGGGTAGCTGCCCGTGCATGTCTGGACACACTCCCTGCAGCCTGCCCCTTCGTGGGGCAGTAGCCCTGGACGCCAGGAAGGCCTGGGCAAGGCTGGCCAAGGGCAGGGGCCTCGCTGGGTTGTGCCTCTGGCCTGTGGGGCCTCCCAGCAGAACCGGCCCTCTCCCTCTGGCACACCTCCCCGCCTGCCTCCAAAGGCCGTTTTGGAAGCACTCTGGCCGGCTGTTCCCGCAAATCGCGCACACTGCTCTGAAACCCGGGAGAAAAGTGCTTTGGGGTGGTCCTCTCTCCGGGCCCATGGCCCCGAGCCTGGGGACCAGCTCGGGGGTCCACACTCCCAGGCCAAGGCCCAACTCCATGCACACGTCTGTTCCTGCCCCCTGCCCCTTCAGAGAGCTCGGCTGAGCCAGAGTCTGTCAGGCAGCTCCCTGGCAGCCCCAGCAGCTCCGCCTGGGTGGGAAGAGGCAGAGCCGACCTAGGATCACAGTGGGCCTCTTGCTCTCCCTGCTCCCCTGAGGCAGCTGGGGCAAAGACGGCTTGGGCATCCACCCCGTTGTCCCCTCTTCCCTCTGCCAGAAGGCTCTGCCTCCTGGGACGTTGCAGTGTGGAGACAGCCCCTGCCAGCACCTTCCCACCCAGTAGGCCTCAGCTGAGGCCTAGGCCCAGGGGAAAGGCCCTAGCGGGGCTGAGTTGGGGTAGCTGCCCGTGCATGTCTGGACACACTCCCTGCAGCCTGCCCCTTCGTGGGGCAGTAGCCCTGGACGCCAGGAAGGCCTGGGCAAGGCTGGCCAAGGGCAGGGGCCTCGCTGGGTTGTGCCTCTGGCCTGTGGGGCCTCCCAGCAGAACCGGCCCTCTCCCTCTGGCACACCTCCCCGCCTGCCTCCAAAGGCCGTTTTGGAAGCACTCTGGCCGGCTGTTCCCGCAAATCGCGCACACTGCTCTGAAACCCGGGAGAAAAGTGCTTTGGGGTGGTCCTCTCTCCGGGCCCATGGCCCCGAGCCTGGGGACCAGCTCGGGGGTCCACACTCCCAGGCCAAGGCCCAACTCCATGCACACGTCTGTTCCTGCCCCCTGCCCCTTCAGAGAGCTCGGCTGAGCCAGAGTCTGTCAGGCAGCTCCCTGGCAGCCCCAGCAGCTCCGCCTGGGTGGGAAGAGGCAGAGCCGACCTAGGATCACAGTGGGCCTCTTGCTCTCCCTGCTCCCCTGAGGCAGCTGGGGCAAAGACGGCTTGGGCATCCACCCCGTTGCTCCCCTCTTCCCTCTGCCAGAAGGCTCTGCCTCCTGGGACGTTGCAGTGTGGAGACAGCCCCTGCCAGCACCTTCCCACCCAGTAGGCCTCAGCTGAGGCCTAGGCCCAGGGGAAAGGCCCTAGCGGGGCTGAGTTGGGGTAGCTGCCCGTGCATGTCTGGACACACTCCCTGCAGCCTGCCCCTTCGTGGGGCAGTAGCCCTGGACGCCAGGAAGGCCTGGGCAAGGCTGGCCAAGGGCAGGGGCCTCGCTGGGTTGTGCCTCTGGCCTGTGGGGCCTCCCAGCAGAACCGGCCCTCTCCCTCTGGCACACCTCCCCGCCTGCCTCCAAAGGCCGTTTTGGAAGCACTCTGGCCGGCTGTTCCCGCAAATCGCGCACACTGCTCTGAAACCCGGGAGAAAAGTGCTTTGGGGTGGTCCTCTCTCCGGGCCCATGGCCCCGAGCCTGGGGACCAGCTCGGGGGTCCACACTCCCAGGCCAAGGCCCAACTCCATGCACACGTCTGTTCCTGCCCCCTGCCCCTTCAGAGAGCTCGGCTGAGCCAGAGTCTGTCAGGCAGCTCCCTGGCAGCCCCAGCAGCTCCGCCTGGGTGGGAAGAGGCAGAGCCGACCTAGGATCACAGTGGGCCTCTTGCTCTCCCTGCTCCCCTGAGGCAGCTGGGGCAAAGACGGCTTGGGCATCCACCCCGTTGCTCCCCTCTTCCCTCTGCCAGAAGGCTCTGCCTCCTGGGACGTTGCAGTGTGGAGACAGCCCCTGCCAGCACCTTCCACCCAGTAGGCCTCAGCTGAGGCCTAGGCCCAGGGGAAAGGCCCTAGCGGGGCTGAGTTGGGGTAGCTGCCCGTGCATGTCTGGACACACTCCCTGCAGCCTGCCCCTTCGTGGGGCAGTAGCCCTGGACGCCAGGAAGGCCTGGGCAAGGCTGGCCAAGGGCAGGGGCCTCGCTGGGTTGTGCCTCTGGCCTGTGGGGCCTCCCAGCAGAACCGGCCCTCTCCCTCTGGCACACCTCCCCGCCTGCCTCCAAAGGCCGTTTTGGAAGCACTCTGGCCGGCTGTTCCCGCAAATCGCGCACACTGCTCTGAAACCCGGGAGAAAAGTGCTTTGGGGTGGTCCTCTCTCCGGGCCCATGGCCCCGAGCCTGGGGACCAGCTCGGGGGTCCACACTCCCAGGCCAAGGCCCAACTCCATGCACACGTCTGTTCCTGCCCCCTGCCCCTTCAGAGAGCTCGGCTGAGCCAGAGTCTGTCAGGCAGCTCCCTGGCAGCCCCAGCAGCTCCGCCTGGGTGGGAAGAGGCAGAGCCGACCTAGGATCACAGTGGGCCTCTTGCTCTCCCTGCTCCCCTGAGGCAGCTGGGGCAAAGACGGCTTGGGCATCCACCCCGTTGCTCCCCTCTTCCCTCTGCCAGAAGGCTCTGCCTCCTGGGACGTTGCAGTGTGGAGACAGCCCCTGCCAGCACCTTCCCACCCAGTAGGCCTCAGCTGAGGCCTAGGCCCAGGGGAAAGGCCCTAGCGGGGCTGAGTTGGGGTAGCTGCCCGTGCATGTCTGGACACACTCCCTGCAGCCTGCCCCTTCGTGGGGCAGTAGCCCTGGACGCCAGGAAGGCCTGGGCAAGGCTGGCCAAGGGCAGGGGCCTCGCTGGGTTGTGCCTCTGGCCTGTGGGGCCTCCCAGCAGAACCGGCCCTCTCCCTCTGGCACACCTCCCCGCCTGCCTCCAAAGGCCGTTTTGGAAGCACTCTGGCCGGCTGTTCCCGCAAATCGCGCACACTGCTCTGAAACCCGGGAGAAAAGTGCTTTGGGGTGGTCCTCTCTCCGGGCCCATGGCCCCGAGCCTGGGGACCAGCTCGGGGGTCCACACTCCCAGGCCAAGGCCCAACTCCATGCACACGTCTGTTCCTGCCCCCTGCCCCTTCAGAGAGCTCGGCTGAGCCAGAGTCTGTCAGGCAGCTCCCTGGCAGCCCCAGCAGCTCCGCCTGGGTGGGAAGAGGCAGAGCCGACCTAGGATCACAGTGGGCCTCTTGCTCTCCCTGCTCCCCTGAGGCAGCTGGGGCAAAGACGGCTTGGGCATCCACCCCGTTGCTCCCCTCTTCCCTCTGCCAGAAGGCTCTGCCTCCTGGGACGTTGCAGTGTGGAGACAGCCCCTGCCAGCACCTTCCCACCCAGTAGGCCTCAGCTGAGGCCTAGGCCCAGGGGAAAGGCCCTAGCGGGGCTGAGTTGGGGTAGCTGCCCGTGCATGTCTGGACACACTCCCTGCAGCCTGCCCCTTCGTGGGGCAGTAGCCCTGGACGCCAGGAAGGCCTGGGCAAGGCTGGCCAAGGGCAGGGGCCTCGCTGGGTTGTGCCTCTGGCCTGTGGGGCCTCCCAGCAGAACCGGCCCTCTCCCTCTGGCACACCTCCCCGCCTGCCTCCAAAGGCCGTTTTGGAAGCACTCTGGCCGGCTGTTCCCGCAAATCGCGCACACTGCTCTGAAACCCGGGAGAAAAGTGCTTTGGGGTGGTCCTCTCTCCGGGCCCATGGCCCCGAGCCTGGGGACCAGCTCGGGGGTCCACACTCCCAGGCCAAGGCCCAACTCCATGCACACGTCTGTTCCTGCCCCCTGCCCCTTCAGAGAGCTCGGCTGAGCCAGAGTCTGTCAGGCAGCTCCCTGGCAGCCCCAGCAGCTCCGCCTGGGTGGGAAGAGGCAGAGCCGACCTAGGATCACAGTGGGCCTCTTGCTCTCCCTGCTCCCCTGAGGCAGCTGGGGCAAAGACGGCTTGGGCATCCCCCCGTTGCTCCCCTCTTCCCTCTGCCAGAAGGCTCTGCCTCCTGGGACGTTGCAGTGTGGAGACAGCCCCTGCCAGCACCTTCCCACCCAGTAGGCCTCAGCTGAGGCCTAGGCCCAGGGGAAAGGCCCTAGCGGGGCTGAGTTGGGGTAGCTGCCCGTGCATGTCTGGACACACTCCCTGCAGCCTGCCCCTTCGTGGGGCAGTAGCCCTGGACGCCAGGAAGGCCTGGGCAAGGCTGGCCAAGGGCAGGGGCCTCGCTGGGTTGTGCCTCTGGCCTGTGGGGCCTCCCAGCAGAACCGGCCCTCTCCCTCTGGCACACCTCCCCGCCTGCCTCCAAAGGCCGTTTTGGAAGCACTCTGGCCGGCTGTTCCCGCAAATCGCGCACACTGCTCTGAAACCCGGGGAGAAAAGTGCTTTGGGGTGGTCCTCTCTCCGGGCCCATGGCCCCGAGCCTGGGGACCAGCTCGGGGGTCCACACTCCCAGGCCAAGGCCCAACTCCATGCACACGTCTGTTCCTGCCCCCTGCCCCTTCAGAGAGCTCGGCTGAGCCAGAGTCTGTCAGGCAGCTCCCTGGCAGCCCCAGCAGCTCCGCCTGGGTGGGAAGAGGCAGAGCCGACCTAGGATCACAGTGGGCCTCTTGCTCTCCCTGCTCCCCTGAGGCAGCTGGGGCAAAGACGGCTTGGGCATCCACCCCGTTGCTGCTCCCCTCTTCCCTCTGCCAGAAGGCTCTGCCTCCTGGGACGTTGCAGTGTGGAGACAGCCCCTGCCAGCACCTTCCCACCCAGTAGGCCTCAGCTGAGGCCTAGGCCCAGGGGAAAGGCCCTAGCGGGGCTGAGTTGGGGTAGCTGCCCGTGCATGTCTGGACACACTCCCTGCAGCCTGCCCCTTCGTGGGGCAGTAGCCCTGGACGCCAGGAAGGCCTGGGCAAGGCTGGCCAAGGGCAGGGGCCTCGCTGGGTTGTGCCTCTGGCCTGTGGGGCCTCCCAGCAGAACCGGCCCTCTCCCTCTGGCACACCTCCCCGCCTGCCTCCAAAGGCCGTTTTGGAAGCACTCTGGCCGGCTGTTCCCGCAAATCGCGCACACTGCTCTGAAACCCGGGAGAAAAGTGCTTTGGGGTGGTCCTCTCTCCGGGCCCATGGCCCCGAGCCTGGGGACCAGCTCGGGGGTCCACACTCCCAGGCCAAGGCCCAACTCCATGCACACGTCTGTTCCTGCCCCCTGCCCCTTCAGAGAGCTCGGCTGAGCCAGAGTCTGTCAGGCAGCTCCCTGGCAGCCCCAGCAGCTCCGCCTGGGTGGGAAGAGGCAGAGCCGACCTAGGATCACAGTGGGCCTCTTGCTCTCCCTGCTCCCCTGAGGCAGCTGGGGCAAAGACGGCTTGGGCATCCACCCCGTTGCTCCCCTCTTCCCTCTGCCAGAAGGCTCTGCCTCCTGGGACGTTGCAGTGTGGAGACAGCCCCTGCCAGCACCTTCCCACCCAGTAGGCCTCAGCTGAGGCCTAGGCCCAGGGGAAAGGCCCTAGCGGGGCTGAGTTGGGGTAGCTGCCCGTGCATGTCTGGACACACTCCCTGCAGCCTGCCCCTTCGTGGGGCAGTAGCCCTGGACGCCAGGAAGGCCTGGGCAAGGCTGGCCAAGGGCAGGGGCCTCGCTGGGTTGTGCCTCTGGCCTGTGGGGCCTCCCAGCAGAACCGGCCCTCTCCCTCTGGCACACCTCCCCGCCTGCCTCCAAAGGCCGTTTTGGAAGCACTCTGGCCGGCTGTTCCCGCAAATCGCGCACACTGCTCTGAAACCCGGGAGAAAAGTGCTTTGGGGTGGTCCTCTCTCCGGGCCCATGGCCCCGAGCCTGGGGACCAGCTCGGGGGTCCACACTCCCAGGCCAAGGCCCAACTCCATGCACACGTCTGTTCCTGCCCCCTGCCCCTTCAGAGAGCTCGGCTGAGCCAGAGTCTGTCAGGCAGCTCCCTGGCAGCCCCAGCAGCTCCGCCTGGGTGGGAAGAGGCAGAGCCGACCTAGGATCACAGTGGGCCTCTTGCTCTCCCTGCTCCCCTGAGGCAGCTGGGGCAAAGACGGCTTGGGCATCCACCCCGTTGCTCCCCTCTTCCCTCTGCCAGAAGGCTCTGCCTCCTGGGACGTTGCAGTGTGGAGACAGCCCCTGCCAGCACCTTCCCACCCAGTAGGCCTCAGCTGAGGCCTAGGCCCAGGGGAAAGGCCCTAGCGGGGCTGAGTTGGGGTAGCTGCCCGTGCATGTCTGGACACACTCCCTGCAGCCTGCCCCTTCGTGGGGCAGTAGCCCTGGACGCCAGGAAGGCCTGGGCAAGGCTGGCCAAGGGCAGGGGCCTCGCTGGGTTGTGCCTCTGGCCTGTGGGGCCTCCCAGCAGAACCGGCCCTCTCCCTCTGGCACACCTCCCCGCCTGCCTCCAAAGGCCGTTTTGGAAGCACTCTGGCCGGCTGTTCCCGCAAATCGCGCACACTGCTCTGAAACCCGGGAGAAAAGTGCTTTGGGGTGTCCTCTCTCTCCGGGCCCATGGCCCCGAGCCTGGGGACCAGCTCGGGGGTCCACACTCCCAGGCCAAGGCCCAACTCCATGCACACGTCTGTTCCTGCCCCCTGCCCCTTCAGAGAGCTCGGCTGAGCCAGAGTCTGTCAGGCAGCTCCCTGGCAGCCCCAGCAGCTCCGCCTGGGTGGGAAGAGGCAGAGCCGACCTAGGATCACAGTGGGCCTCTTGCTCTCCCTGCTCCCCTGAGGCAGCTGGGGCAAAGACGGCTTGGGCATCCACCCCGTTGCTCCCCTCTTCCCTCTGCCAGAAGGCTCTGCCTCCTGGGACGTTGCAGTGTGGAGACAGCCCCTGCCAGCACCTTCCCACCCAGTAGGCCTCAGCTGAGGCCTAGGCCCAGGGGAAAGGCCCTAGCGGGGCTGAGTTGGGGTAGCTGCCCGTGCATGTCTGGACACACTCCCTGCAGCCTGCCCCTTCGTGGGGCAGTAGCCCTGGACGCCAGGAAGGCCTGGGCAAGGCTGGCCAAGGGCAGGGGCCTCGCTGGGTTGTGCCTCTGGCCTGTGGGGCCTCCCAGCAGAACCGGCCCTCTCCCTCTGGCACACCTCCCCGCCTGCCTCCAAAGGCCGTTTTGGAAGCACTCTGGCCGGCTGTTCCCGCAAATCGCGCACACTGCTCTGAAACCCGGGAGAAAAGTGCTTTGGGGTGGTCCTCTCTCCGGGCCCATGGCCCCGAGCCTGGGGACCAGCTCGGGGGTCCACACTCCCAGGCCAAGGCCCAACTCCATGCACACGTCTGTTCCTGCCCCCTGCCCCTTCAGAGAGCTCGGCTGAGCCAGAGTCTGTCAGGCAGCTCCCTGGCAGCCCCAGCAGCTCCGCCTGGGTGGGAAGAGGCAGAGCCGACCTAGGATCACAGTGGGCCTCTTGCTCTCCCTGCTCCCCTGAGGCAGCTGGGGCAAAGACGGCTTGGGCATCCACCCCGTTGCTCCCCTCTTCCCTCTGCCAGAAGGCTCTGCCTCCTGGGACGTTGCAGTGTGGAGACAGCCCCTGCCAGCACCTTCCCACCCAGTAGGCCTCAGCTGAGGCCTAGGCCCAGGGGAAAGGCCCTAGCGGGGCTGAGTTGGGGTAGCTGCCCGTGCATGTCTGGACACACTCCCTGCAGCCTGCCCCTTCGTGGGGCAGTAGCCCTGGACGCCAGGAAGGCCTGGGCAAGGCTGGCCAAGGGCAGGGGCCTCGCTGGGTTGTGCCTCTGGCCTGTGGGGCCTCCCAGCAGAACCGGCCCTCTCCCTCTGGCACACCTCCCCGCCTGCCTCCAAAGGCCGTTTTGGAAGCACTCTGGCCGGCTGTTCCCGCAAATCGCGCACACTGCTCTGAAACCCGGGAGAAAAGTGCTTTGGGGTGGTCCTCTCTCTCCGGGCCCATGGCCCCGAGCCTGGGGACCAGCTCGGGGGTCCACACTCCCAGGCCAAGGCCCAACTCCATGCACACGTCTGTTCCTGCCCCCTGCCCCTTCAGAGAGCTCGGCTGAGCCAGAGTCTGTCAGGCAGCTCCCTGGCAGCCCCAGCAGCTCCGCCTGGGTGGGAAGAGGCAGAGCCGACCTAGGATCACAGTGGGCCTCTTGCTCTCCCTGCTCCCCTGAGGCAGCTGGGGCAAAGACGGCTTGGGCATCCACCCCGTTGCTCCCCTCTTCCCTCTGCCAGAAGGCTCTGCCTCCTGGGACGTTGCAGTGTGGAGACAGCCCCTGCCAGCACCTTCCCACCCAGTAGGCCTCAGCTGAGGCCTAGGCCCAGGGGAAAGGCCCTAGCGGGGCTGAGTTGGGGTAGCTGCCCGTGCATGTCTGGACACACTCCCTGCAGCCTGCCCCTTCGTGGGGCAGTAGCCCTGGACGCCAGGAAGGCCTGGGCAAGGCTGGCCAAGGGCAGGGGCCTCGCTGGGTTGTGCCTCTGGCCTGTGGGGCCTCCCAGCAGAACCGGCCCTCTCCCTCTGGCACACCTCCCCGCCTGCCTCCAAAGGCCGTTTTGGAAGCACTCTGGCCGGCTGTTCCCGCAAATCGCGCACACTGCTCTGAAACCCGGGAGAAAAGTGCTTTGGGGTGGTCCTCTCTCCGGGCCCATGGCCCCGAGCCTGGGGACCAGCTCGGGGGTCCCACTCCCAGGCCAAGGCCCAACTCCATGCACACGTCTGTTCCTGCCCCCTGCCCCTTCAGAGAGCTCGGCTGAGCCAGAGTCTGTCAGGCAGCTCCCTGGCAGCCCCAGCAGCTCCGCCTGGGTGGGAAGAGGCAGAGCCGACCTAGGATCACAGTGGGCCTCTTGCTCTCCCTGCTCCCCTGAGGCAGCTGGGGCAAAGACGGCTTGGGCATCCACCCCGTTGCTCCCCTCTTCCCTCTGCCAGAAGGCTCTGCCTCCTGGGACGTTGCAGTGTGGAGACAGCCCCTGCCAGCACCTTCCCACCCAGTAGGCCTCAGCTGAGGCCTAGGCCCAGGGGAAAGGCCCTAGCGGGGCTGAGTTGGGGTAGTGCCCGTGCATGTCTGGACACACTCCCTGCAGCCTGCCCCTTCGTGGGGCAGTAGCCCTGGACGCCAGGAAGGCCTGGGCAAGGCTGGCCAAGGGCAGGGGCCTCGCTGGGTTGTGCCTCTGGCCTGTGGGGCCTCCCAGCAGAACCGGCCCTCTCCCTCTGGCACACCTCCCCGCCTGCCTCCAAAGGCCGTTTTGGAAGCACTCTGGCCGGCTGTTCCCGCAAATCGCGCACACTGCTCTGAAACCCGGGAGAAAAGTGCTTTGGGGTGGTCCTCTCTCCGGGCCCATGGCCCCGAGCCTGGGGACCAGCTCGGGGGTCCACACTCCCAGGCCAAGGCCCAACTCCATGCACACGTCTGTTCCTGCCCCCTGCCCCTTCAGAGAGCTCGGCTGAGCCAGAGTCTGTCAGGCAGCTCCCTGGCAGCCCCAGCAGCTCCGCCTGGGTGGGAAGAGGCAGAGCCGACCTAGGATCACAGTGGGCCTCTTGCTCTCCCTGCTCCCCTGAGGCAGCTGGGGCAAAGACGGCTTGGGCATCCACCCCGTTGCTCCCCTCTTCCCTCTGCCAGAAGGCTCTGCCTCCTGGGACGTTGCAGTGTGGAGACAGCCCCTGCCAGCACCTTCCCACCCAGTAGGCCTCAGCTGAGGCCTAGGCCCAGGGGAAAGGCCCTAGCGGGGCTGAGTTGGGGTAGCTGCCCGTGCATGTCTGGACACACTCCCTGCAGCCTGCCCCTTCGTGGGGCAGTAGCCCTGGACGCCAGGAAGGCCTGGGCAAGGCTGGCCAAGGGCAGGGGCCTCGCTGGGTTGTGCCTCTGGCCTGTGGGGCCTCCCAGCAGAAACCGGCCCTCTCCCTCTGGCACACCTCCCCGCCTGCCTCCAAAGGCCGTTTTGGAAGCACTCTGGCCGGCTGTTCCCGCAAATCGCGCACACTGCTCTGAAACCCGGGAGAAAAGTGCTTTGGGGTGGTCCTCTCTCCGGGCCCATGGCCCCGAGCCTGGGGACCAGCTCGGGGGTCCACACTCCCAGGCCAAGGCCCAACTCCATGCACACGTCTGTTCCTGCCCCCTGCCCCTTCAGAGAGCTCGGCTGAGCCAGAGTCTGTCAGGCAGCTCCCTGGCAGCCCCAGCAGCTCCGCCTGGGTGGGAAGAGGCAGAGCCGACCTAGGATCACAGTGGGCCTCTTGCTCTCCCTGCTCCCCTGAGGCAGCTGGGGCAAAGACGGCTTGGGCATCCACCCCGTTGCTCCCCTCTTCCCTCTGCCAGAAGGCTCTGCCTCCTGGGACGTTGCAGTGTGGAGACAGCCCCTGCCAGCACCTTCCCACCCAGTAGGCCTCAGCTGAGGCCTAGGCCCAGGGGAAAGGCCCTAGCGGGGCTGAGTTGGGGTAGCTGCCCGTGCATGTCTGGACACACTCCCTGCAGCCTGCCCCTTCGTGGGGCAGTAGCCCTGGACGCCAGGAAGGCCTGGGCAAGGCTGGCCAAGGGCAGGGGCCTCGCTGGGTTGTGCCTCTGGCCTGTGGGGCCTCCCAGCAGAACCGGCCCTCTCCCTCTGGCACACCTCCCCGCCTGCCTCCAAAGGCCGTTTTGGAAGCACTCTGGCCGGCTGTTCCCGCAAATCGCGCACACTGCTCTGAAACCCGGGAGAAAAGTGCTTTGGGGTGGTCCTCTCTCCGGGCCCATGGCCCCGAGCCTGGGGACCAGCTCGGGGGTCCACACTCCCAGGCCAAGGCCCAACTCCATGCACACGTCTGTTCCTGCCCCCTGCCCCTTCAGAGAGCTCGGCTGAGCCAGAGTCTGTCAGGCAGCTCCCTGGCAGCCCCAGCAGCTCCGCCTGGGTGGGAAGAGGCAGAGCCGACCTAGGATCACAGTGGGCCTCTTGCTCTCCCTGCTCCCCTGAGGCAGCTGGGGCAAAGACGGCTTGGGCATCCACCCCGTTGCTCCCCTCTTCCCTCTGCCAGAAGGCTCTGCCTCCTGGGACGTTGCAGTGTGGAGACAGCCCCTGCCAGCACCTTCCCACCCAGTAGGCCTCAGCTGAGGCCTAGGCCCAGGGGAAAGGCCCTAGCGGGGCTGAGTTGGGGTAGCTGCCCGTGCATGTCTGGACACACTCCCTGCAGCCTGCCCCTTCGTGGGGCAGTAGCCCTGGACGCCAGGAAGGCCTGGGCAAGGCTGGCCAAGGGCAGGGGCCTCGCTGGGTTGTGCCTCTGGCCTGTGGGGCCTCCCAGCAGAACCGGCCCTCTCCCTCTGGCACACCTCCCCGCCTGCCTCCAAAGGCCGTTTTGGAAGCACTCTGGCCGGCTGTTCCCGCAAATCGCGCACACTGCTCTGAAACCCGGGAGAAAAGTGCTTTGGGGTGGTCCTCTCTCCGGGCCCATGGCCCCGAGCCTGGGGACCAGCTCGGGGGTCCACACTCCCAGGCCAAGGCCCAACTCCATGCACACGTCTGTTCCTGCCCCCTGCCCCTTCAGAGAGCTCGGCTGAGCCAGAGTCTGTCAGGCAGCTCCCTGGCAGCCCCAGCAGCTCCGCCTGGGTGGGAAGAGGCAGAGCCGACCTAGGATCACAGTGGGCCTCTTGCTCTCCCTGCTCCCCTGAGGCAGCTGGGGCAAAGACGGCTTGGGCATCCACCCCGTTGCTCCCCTCTTCCCTCTGCCAGAAGGCTCTGCCTCCTGGGACGTTGCAGTGTGGAGACAGCCCCTGCCAGCACCTTCCCACCCAGTAGGCCTCAGCTGAGGCCTAGGCCCAGGGGAAAGGCCCTAGCGGGGCTGAGTTGGGGTAGCTGCCCGTGCATGTCTGGACACACTCCCTGCAGCCTGCCCCTTCGTGGGGCAGTAGCCCTGGACGCCAGGAAGGCCTGGGCAAGGCTGGCCAAGGGCAGGGGCCTCGCTGGGTTGTGCCTCTGGCCTGTGGGGCCTCCCAGCAGAACCGGCCCTCTCCCTCTGGCACACCTCCCCGCCTGCCTCCAAAGGCCGTTTTGGAAGCACTCTGGCCGGCTGTTCCCGCAAATCGCGCACACTGCTCTGAAACCCGGGGGAGAAAAGTGCTTTGGGGGGTGGTCCTCTCTCCGGGCCCATGGCCCCGAGCCTGGGGACCAGCTCGGGGGTCCACACTCCCAGGCCAAGGCCCAACTCCATGCACACGTCTGTTCCTGCCCCCTGCCCCTTCAGAGAGCTCGGCTGAGCCAGAGTCTGTCAGGCAGCTCCCTGGCAGCCCCAGCAGCTCCGCCTGGGTGGGAAGAGGCAGAGCCGACCTAGGATCACAGTGGGCCTCTTGCTCTCCCTGCTCCCCTGAGGCAGCTGGGGCAAAGACGGCTTGGGCATCCACCCCGTTGCTCCCCTCTTCCCTCTGCCAGAAGGCTCTGCCTCCTGGGACGTTGCAGTGTGGAGACAGCCCCTGCCAGCACCTTCCCACCCAGTAGGCCTCAGCTGAGGCCTAGGCCCAGGGGAAAGGCCCTAGCGGGGCTGAGTTGGGGTAGCTGCCCGTGCATGTCTGGACACACTCCCTGCAGCCTGCCCCTTCGTGGGGCAGTAGCCCTGGACGCCAGGAAGGCCTGGGCAAGGCTGGCCAAGGGCAGGGGCCTCGCTGGGTTGTGCCTCTGGCCTGTGGGGCCTCCCAGCAGAACCGGCCCTCTCCCTCTGGCACACCTCCCCGCCTGCCTCCAAAGGCCGTTTTGGAAGCACTCTGGCCGGCTGTTCCCGCAAATCGCGCACACTGCTCTGAAACCCGGGAGAAAAGTGCTTTGGGGTGGTCCTCTCTCCGGGCCCATGGCCCCGAGCCTGGGGACCAGCTCGGGGGTCCACACTCCCAGGCCAAGGCCCAACTCCATGCACACGTCTGTTCCTGCCCCCTGCCCCTTCAGAGAGCTCGGCTGAGCCAGAGTCTGTCAGGCAGCTCCCTGGCAGCCCCAGCAGCTCCGCCTGGGTGGGAAGAGGCAGAGCCGACCTAGGATCACAGTGGGCCTCTTGCTCTCCCTGCTCCCCTGAGGCAGCTGGGGCAAAGACGGCTTGGGCATCCACCCCGTTGCTCCCCTCTTCCCTCTGCCAGAAGGCTCTGCCTCCTGGGACGTTGCAGTGTGGAGACAGCCCCTGCCAGCACCTTCCCACCCAGTAGGCCTCAGCTGAGGCCTAGGCCCAGGGGAAAGGCCCTAGCGGGGCTGAGTTGGGTAGCTGCCCGTGCATGTCTGGACACACTCCCTGCAGCCTGCCCCTTCGTGGGGCAGTAGCCCTGGACGCCAGGAAGGCCTGGGCAAGGCTGGCCAAGGGCAGGGGCCTCGCTGGGTTGTGCCTCTGGCCTGTGGGGCCTCCCAGCAGAACCGGCCCTCTCCCTCTGGCACACCTCCCCGCCTGCCTCCAAAGGCCGTTTTGGAAGCACTCTGGCCGGCTGTTCCCGCAAATCGCGCACACTGCTCTGAAACCCGGGAGAAAAGTGCTTTGGGGTGGTCCTCTCTCCGGGCCCATGGCCCCGAGCCTGGGGACCAGCTCGGGGGTCCACACTCCCAGGCCAAGGCCCAACTCCATGCACACGTCTGTTCCTGCCCCCTGCCCCTTCAGAGAGCTCGGCTGAGCCAGAGTCTGTCAGGCAGCTCCCTGGCAGCCCCAGCAGCTCCGCCTGGGTGGGAAGAGGCAGAGCCGACCTAGGATCACAGTGGGCCTCTTGCTCTCCCTGCTCCCCTGAGGCAGCTGGGGCAAAGACGGCTTGGGCATCCACCCCGTTGCTCCCCTCTTCCCTCTGCCAGAAGGCTCTGCCTCCTGGGACGTTGCAGTGTGGAGACAGCCCCTGCCAGCACCTTCCCACCCAGTAGGCCTCAGCTGAGGCCTAGGCCCAGGGGAAAGGCCCTAGCGGGGCTGAGTTGGGGTAGGTGCCCGTGCATGTCTGGACACACTCCCTGCAGCCTGCCCCTTCGTGGGGCAGTAGCCCTGGACGCCAGGAAGGCCTGGGCAAGGCTGGCCAAGGGCAGGGGCCTCGCTGGGTTGTGCCTCTGGCCTGTGGGGCCTCCCAGCAGAACCGGCCCTCTCCCTCTGGCACACCTCCCCGCCTGCCTCCAAAGGCCGTTTTGGAAGCACTCTGGCCGGCTGTTCCCGCAAATCGCGCACACTGCTCTGAAACCCCGGGAGAAAAGTGCTTTGGGGTGGTCCTCTCTCCGGGCCCATGGCCCCGAGCCTGGGGACCAGCTCGGGGGTCCACACTCCCAGGCCAAGGCCCAACTCCATGCACACGTCTGTTCCTGCCCCCTGCCCCTTCAGAGAGCTCGGCTGAGCCAGAGTCTGTCAGGCAGCTCCCTGGCAGCCCCAGCAGCTCCGCCTGGGTGGGAAGAGGCAGAGCCGACCTAGGATCACAGTGGGCCTCTTGCTCTCTCCCTGCTCCCCTGAGGCAGCTGGGGCAAAGACGGCTTGGGCATCCACCCCGTTGCTCCCCTCTTCCCTCTGCCAGAAGGCTCTGCCTCCTGGGACGTTGCAGTGTGGAGACAGCCCCTGCCAGCACCTTCCCACCCAGTAGGCCTCAGCTGAGGCCTAGGCCCAGGGAAAGGCCCTAGCGGGGCTGAGTTGGGGTAGGTGCCCGTGCATGTCTGGACACACTCCCTGCAGCCTGCCCCTTCGTGGGGCAGTAGCCCTGGACGCCAGGAAGGCCTGGGCAAGGCTGGCCAAGGGCAGGGGCCTCGCTGGGTTGTGCCTCTGGCCTGTGGGGCCTCCCAGCAGAACCGGCCCTCTCCCTCTGGCACACCTCCCCGCCTGCCTCCAAAGGCCCTTTTGGAAGCACTCTGGCCGGCTGTTCCCGCAAATCGCGCACACTGCTCTGAAACCCGGGAGAAAAGTGCTTTGGGGTGGTCCTCTCTCCGGGCCCATGGCCCCGAGCCTGGGGACCAGCTCGGGGGTCCACACTCCCAGGCCAAGGCCCAACTCCATGCACACGTCTGTTCCTGCCCCCTGCCCCTTCAGAGAGCTCGGCTGAGCCAGAGTCTGTCAGGCAGCTCCCTGGCAGCCCCCAGCAGCTCCGCCTGGGTGGGAAGAGGCAGAGCCGACCTAGGATCACAGTGGGCCTCTTGCTCTCCCTGCTCCCCTGAGGCAGCTGGGGCAAAGACGGCTTGGGCATCCACCCCGTTGCTCCCCTCTTCCCTCTGCCAGAAGGCTCTGCCTCCTGGGACGTTGCAGTGTGGAGACAGCCCCTGCCAGCACCTTCCCACCCAGTAGGCCTCAGCTGAGGCCTAGGCCCAGGGGAAAGGCCCTAGCGGGGCTGAGTTGGGGTAGGTGCCCGTGCATGTCTGGACACACTCCCTGCAGCCTGCCCCTTCGTGGGGCAGTAGCCCTGGACGCCAGGAAGGCCTGGGCAAGGCTGGCCAAGGGCAGGGGGCCTCGCTGGGTTGTGCCTCTGGCCTGTGGGGCCTCCCAGCAGAACCGGCCCTCTCCCTCTGGCAGACCTCCCCGCCTGCCTCCAAAGGCCCTTTTGGAAGCACTCTGGCCGGCTGTTCCCGCAAATCGCGCACACTGCTCTGAAACCCGGGAGAAAAGTGCTTTGGGGGGTCCTCTCTCCGGGCCCATGGCCCCGAGCCTGGGGACCAGCTCGGGGGTCCACACTCCCAGGCCAAGGCCCAACTCCATGCACACGTCTGTTCCTGCCCCCTGCCCCTTCAGAGAGCTCGGCTGAGCCAGAGTCTGTCAGGCAGCTCCCTGGCAGCCCCAGCAGCTCCGCCTGGGTGGGAAGAGGCAGAGCCGACCTAGGATCACAGTGGGCCTCTTGCTCTCCCTGCTCCCCTGAGGCAGCTGGGGCAAAGACGGCTTGGGCATCCACCCCGTTGCTCCCCTCTTCCCTCTGCCAGAAGGCTCTGCCTCCTGGGACGTTGCAGTGTGGAGACAGCCCCTGCCAGCACCTTCCCACCCAGTAGGCCTCAGCTGAGGCCTAGGCCCAGGGGAAAGGCCCTAGCGGGGCTGAGTTGGGGTAGGTGCCCGTGCATGCATGTCTGGACACACTCCCTGCAGCCTGCCCCTTCGTGGGGCAGTAGCCCTGGACGCCAGGAAGGCCTGGGCAAGGCTGGCCAAGGGCAGGGGCCTCGCTGGGTTGTGCCTCTGGCCTGTGGGGCCTCCCAGCAGAACCGGCCCTCTCCCTCTGGCAGACCTCCCCGCCTGCCTCCAAAGGCCCTTTTGGAAGCACTCTGGCCGGCTGTTCCCGCAAATCGCGCACACTGCTCTGAAACCCGGGAGAAAAGTGCTTTGGGGTGGTCCTCTCTCCGGGCCCATGGCCCCGAGCCTGGGGACCAGCTCGGGGGTCCACACTCCCAGGCCAAGGCCCAACTCCATGCACACGTCTGTTCCTGCCCCCTGCCCCTTCAGAGAGCTCGGCTGAGCCAGAGTCTGTCAGGCAGCTCCCTGGCAGCCCCAGCAGCTCCGCCTGGGTGGGAAGAGGCAGAGCCGACCTAGGATCACAGTGGGCCTCTTGCTCTCCCTGCTCCCCTGAGGCAGCTGGGGCAAAGACGGCTTGGGCATCCACCCCGTTGCTCCCCTCTTCCCTCTGCCAGAAGGCTCTGCCTCCTGGGACGTTGCAGTGTGGAGACAGCCCCTGCCAGCACCTTCCCACCCAGTAGGCCTCAGCTGAGGCCTAGGCCCAGGGGAAAGGCCCTAGCGGGGCTGAGTTGGGTAGCTGCCCGTGCATGTCTGGACACACTCCCTGCAGCCTGCCCCTTCGTGGGGCAGTAGCCCTGGACGCCAGGAAGGCCTGGGCAAGGCTGGCCAAGGGCAGGGGCCTCGCTGGGTTGTGCCTCTGGCCTGTGGGGCCTCCCAGCAGAACCGGCCCTCTCCCTCTGGCAGACCTCCCCGCCTGCCTCCAAAGGCCCTTTTGGAAGCACTCTGGCCGGCTGTTCCCGCAAATCGCGCACACTGCTCTGAAACCCGGGAGAAAAGTGCTTTGGGGTGGTCCTCTCTCCGGGCCCATGGCCCCGAGCCTGGGGACCAGCTCGGGGGTCCACACTCCCAGGCCAAGGCCCAACTCCATGCACACGTCTGTTCCTGCCCCCTGCCCCTTCAGAGAGCTCGGCTGAGCCAGAGTCTGTCAGGCAGCTCCCTGGCAGCCCCAGCAGCTCCGCCTGGGTGGGAAGAGGCAGAGCCGACCTAGGATCACAGTGGGCCTCTTGCTCTCCCTGCTCCCCTGAGGCAGCTGGGGCAAAGACGGCTTGGGCATCCACCCCGTTGCTCCCCTCTTCCCTCTGCCAGAAGGCTCTGCCTCCTGGGACGTTGCAGTGTGGAGACAGCCCCTGCCAGCACCTTCCCACCCAGTAGGCCTCAGCTGAGGCCTAGGCCCAGGGGAAAGGCCCTAGCGGGGCTGAGTTGGGTAGGTGCCCGTGCATGTCTGGACACACTCCCTGCAGCCTGCCCCTTCGTGGGGCAGTAGCCCTGGACGCCAGGAAGGCCTGGGCAAGGCTGGCCAAGGGCAGGGGCCTCGCTGGGTTGTGCCTCTGGCCTGTGGGGCCTCCCAGCAGAACCGGCCCTCTCCCTCTGGCACACCTCCCCGCCTGCCTCCAAAGGCCCTTTTGGAAGCACTCTGGCCGGCTGTTCCCGCAAATCGCGCACACTGCTCTGAAACCCGGGAGAAAAGTGCTTGGGGTGGTCCTCTCTCCGGGCCCATGGCCCCGAGCCTGGGGACCAGCTCGGGGGTCCACACTCCCAGGCCAAGGCCCAACTCCATGCACACGTCTGTTCCTGCCCCCTGCCCCTTCAGAGAGCTCGGCTGAGCCAGAGTCTGTCAGGCAGCTCCCTGGCAGCCCCAGCAGCTCCGCCTGGGTGGGAAGAGGCAGAGCCGACCTAGGATCACAGTGGGCCTCTTGCTCTCCCTGCTCCCCTGAGGCAGCTGGGGCAAAGACGGCTTGGGCATCCACCCCGTTGCTCCCCTCTTCCCTCTGCCAGAAGGCTCTGCCTCCTGGGACGTTGCAGTGTGGAGACAGCCCCTGCCAGCACCTTCCCACCCAGTAGGCCTCAGCTGAGGCCTAGGCCCAGGGGAAAGGCCCTAGCGGGGCTGAGTTGGGTAGGTGCCCGTGCATGTCTGGACACACTCCCTGCAGCCTGCCCCTTCGTGGGGCAGTAGCCCTGGACGCCAGGAAGGCCTGGGCAAGGCTGGCCAAGGGCAGGGGCCTCGCTGGGTTGTGCCTCTGGCCTGTGGGGC
Organism: Odocoileus hemionus; assembly: GCA_020976825.1. Classification (NCBI taxonomy): domain Eukaryota; kingdom Metazoa; phylum Chordata; class Mammalia; order Artiodactyla; family Cervidae; genus Odocoileus; species Odocoileus hemionus. Next base: position 1,634,098 of record JAJLRB010005427.1, on the reverse strand, counting down.
CTCCCAGCAGAACCGGCCCTCTCCCTCTGGCAGACCTCCCCGCCTGCCTCCAAAGGCCGTTTTGGAAGCACTCTGGCCGGCTGTTCCCGCAAATCGCGCACACTGCTCTGAAACCCGGGAGAAAAGTGCTTTGGGGTGGTCCTCTCTCCGGGCCCATGCCCCGAGCCTGGGGACCAGCTCGGGGGTCCACACTCCCAGGCCAAGGCCCAACTCCATGCACACGTCTGTTCCTGCCCCCTGCCCCTTCAGAGAGCTCGGCTGAGCCAGAGTCTGTCAGGCAGCTCCCTGGCAGCCCCAGCAGCTCCGCCTGGGTGGGAAGAGGCAGAGCCGACCTAGGATCACAGTGGGCCTCTTGCTCTCCCTGCTCCCCTGAGGCAGCTGGGGCAAAGACGGCTTGGGCATCCACCCCGTTGCTCCCCTCTTCCCTCTGCCAGAAGGCTCTGCCTCCTGGGACGTTGCAGTGTGGAGACAGCCCCTGCCAGCACCTTCCCACCCAGTAGGCCTCAGCTGAGGCCTAGGCCCAGGGGAAAGGCCCTAGCGGGGCTGAGTTGGGGTAGCTGCCCGTGCATGTCTGGACACACTCCCTGCAGCCTGCCCCTTCGTGGGGCAGTAGCCCTGGACGCCAGGAAGGCCTGGGCAAGGCTGGCCAAGGGCAGGGGCCTCGCTGGGTTGTGCCTCTGGCCTGTGGGGCCTCCCAGCAGAACCGGCCCTCTCCCTCTGGCACACCTCCCCGCCTGCCTCCAAAGGCCTTTTTGGAAGCACTCTGGCCGGCTGTTCCCGCAAATCGCGCACACTGCTCTGAAACCCGGGAGAAAAGTGCTTTGGGGTGGTCCTCTCTCCGGGCCCATGGCCCCGAGCCTGGGGACCAGCTCGGGGGTCCACACTCCCAGGCCAAGGCCCAACTCCATGCACACGTCTGTTCCTGCCCCCTGCCCCTTCAGAGAGCTCGGCTGAGCCAGAGTCTGTCAGGCAGCTCCCTGGCAGCCCCAGCAGCTCCGCCTGGGTGGGAAGAGGCAGAGCCGACCTAGGATCACAGTGGGCCTCTTGCTCTCCCTGCTCCCCTGAGGCAGCTGGGGCAAAGACGGCTTGGGCATCCACCCCGTTGCTCCCCTCTTCCCTCTGCCAGAAGGCTCTGCCTCCTGGGACGTTGCAGTGTGGAGACAGCCCCTGCCAGCACCTTCCCACCCAGTAGGCCTCAGCTGAGGCCTAGGCCCAGGGGAAGGCCCTAGCGGGGCTGAGTTGGGGTAGGTGCCCGTGCATGTCTGGACACACTCCCTGCAGCCTGCCCCTTCGTGGGGCAGTAGCCCTGGACGCCAGGAAGGCCTGGGCAAGGCTGGCCAAGGGCAGGGGCCTCGCTGGGTTGTGCCTCTGGCCTGTGGGGCCTCCCAGCAGAACCGGCCCTCTCCCTCTGGCAGACCTCCCCGCCTGCCTCCAAAGGCCGTTTTGGAAGCACTCTGGCCGGCTGTTCCCGCAAATCGCGCACACTGCTCTGAAACCCGGGAGAAAAGTGCTTTGGGGTGGTCCTCTCTCCGGGCCCATGGCCCCGAGCCTGGGGACCAGCTCGGGGGTCCACACTCCCAGGCCAAGGCCCAACTCCATGCACACGTCTGTTCCTGCCCCCTGCCCCTTCAGAGAGCTCGGCTGAGCCAGAGTCTGTCAGGCAGCTCCCTGGCAGCCCCAGCAGCTCCGCCTGGGTGGGAAGAGGCAGAGCCGACCTAGGATCACAGTGGGCCTCTTGCTCTCCCTGCTCCCCTGAGGCAGCTGGGGCAAAGACGGCTTGGGCATCCACCCCGTTGCTCCCCTCTTCCCTCTGCCAGAAGGCTCTGCCTCCTGGGACGTTGCAGTGTGGGAGACAGCCCCTGCCGCCTCCCAGCAGAACCGGCCCTCTCCCTCTGGCACACCTCCCCGCCTGCCTCCAAAGGCCGTTTTGGAAGCACTCTGGCCGGCTGTTCCCGCAAATCGCGCACACTGCTCTGAAACCCGGGAGAAAAGTGCTTTGGGGTGGTCCTCTCTCCGGGCCCATGGCCCCGAGCCTGGGGACCAGCTCGGGGGTCCACACTCCCAGGCCAAGGCCCAACTCCATGCACACGTCTGTTCCTGCCCCCTGCCCCTTCAGAGAGCTCGGCTGAGCCAGAGTCTGTCAGGCAGCTCCCTGGCAGCCCCAGCAGCTCCGCCTGGGTGGGAAGAGGCAGAGCCGACCTAGGATCACAGTGGGCCTCTTGCTCTCCCTGCTCCCCTGAGGCAGCTGGGGCAAAGACGGCTTGGGCATCCACCCCGTTGCTCCCCTCTTCCCTCTGCCAGAAGGCTCTGCCTCCTGGGACGTTGCAGTGTGGAGACAGCCCCTGCCAGCACCTTCCCACCCAGTAGGCCTCAGCTGAGGCCTAGGCCCAGGGGAAAGGCCCTAGCGGGGCTGAGTTGGGGTAGCTGCCCGTGCATGTCTGGACACACTCCCTGCAGCCTGCCCCTTCGTGGGGCAGTAGCCCTGGACGCCAGGAAGGCCTGGGCAAGGCTGGCCAAGGGCAGGGGCCTCGCTGGGTTGTGCCTCTGGCCTGTGGGGCCTCCCAGCAGAACCGGCCCTCTCCCTCTGGCACACCTCCCCGCCTGCCTCCAAAGGCCGTTTTGGAAGCACTCTGGCCGGCTGTTCCCGCAAATCGCGCACACTGCTCTGAAACCCGGGAGAAAAGTGCTTTGGGGTGGTCCTCTCTCCGGGCCCATGGCCCCGAGCCTGGGGACCAGCTCGGGGGTCCACACTCCCAGGCCAAGGCCCAACTCCATGCACACGTCTGTTCCTGCCCCCTGCCCCTTCAGAGAGCTCGGCTGAGCCAGAGTCTGTCAGGCAGCTCCCTGGCAGCCCCAGCAGCTCCGCCTGGGTGGGAAGAGGCAGAGCCGACCTAGGATCACAGTGGGCCTCTTGCTCTCCCTGCTCCCCTGAGGCAGCTGGGGCAAAGACGGCTTGGGCATCCACCCCGTTGCTCCCCTCTTCCCTCTGCCAGAAGGCTCTGCCTCCTGGGACGTTGCAGTGTGGAGACAGCCCCTGCCAGCACCTTCCCACCCAGTAGGCCTCAGCTGAGGCCTAGGCCCAGGGGAAAGGCCCTAGCGGGGCTGAGTTGGGGTAGCTGCCCGTGCATGTCTGGACACACTCCCTGCAGCCTGCCCCTTCGTGGGGCAGTAGCCCTGGACGCCAGGAAGGCCTGGGCAAGGCTGGCCAAGGGCAGGGGCCTCGCTGGGTTGTGCCTCTGGCCTGTGGGGCCTCCCAGCAGAACCGGCCCTCTCCCTCTGGCACACCTCCCCGCCTGCCTCCAAAGGCCGTTTTGGAAGCACTCTGGCCGGCTGTTCCCGCAAATCGCGCACACTGCTCTGAAACCCGGGAGAAAAGTGCTTTTGGGGTGGTCCTCTCTCCGGGCCCATGGCCCCGAGCCTGGGGACCAGCTCGGGGGTCCACACTCCCAGGCCAAGGCCCAACTCCATGCACACGTCTGTTCCTGCCCCCTGCCCCTTCAGAGAGCTCGGCTGAGCCAGAGTCTGTCAGGCAGCTCCCTGGCAGCCCCAGCAGCTCCGCCTGGGTGGGAAGAGGCAGAGCCGACCTAGGATCACAGTGGGCCTCTTGCTCTCCCTGCTCCCCTGAGGCAGCTGGGGCAAAGACGGCTTGGGCATCACCCCGTTGCTCCCCTCTTCCCTCTGCCAGAAGGCTCTGCCTCCTGGGACGTTGCAGTGTGGAGACAGCCCCTGCCAGCACCTTCCCACCCAGTAGGCCTCAGCTGAGGCCTAGGCCCAGGGGAAAGGCCCTAGCGGGGCTGAGTTGGGGTAGCTGCCCGTGCATGTCTGGACACACTCCCTGCAGCCTGCCCCTTCGTGGGGCAGTAGCCCTGGACGCCAGGAAGGCCTGGGCAAGGCTGGCCAAGGGCAGGGGCCTCGCTGGGTTGTGCCTCTGGCCTGTGGGGCCTCCCAGCAGAACCGGCCCTCTCCCTCTGGCACACCTCCCCGCCTGCCTCCAAAGGCCGTTTTGGAAGCACTCTGGCCGGCTGTTCCCGCAAATCGCGCACACTGCTCTGAAACCCGGGAGAAAAGTGCTTTGGGGTGGTCCTCTCTCCGGGCCCATGGCCCCGAGCCTGGGGACCAGCTCGGGGGTCCACACTCCCAGGCCAAGGCCCAACTCCATGCACACGTCTGTTCCTGCCCCCTGCCCCTTCAGAGAGCTCGGCTGAGCCAGAGTCTGTCAGGCAGCTCCCTGGCAGCCCCAGCAGCTCCGCCTGGGTGGGAAGAGGCAGAGCCGACCTAGGATCACAGTGGGCCTCTTGCTCTCCCTGCTCCCCTGAGGCAGCTGGGGCAAAGACGGCTTGGGCATCCACCCCGTTGCTCCCCTCTTCCCTCTGCCAGAAGGCTCTGCCTCCTGGGACGTTGCAGTGTGGAGACAGCCCCTGCCAGCACCTTCCCACCCAGTAGGCCTCAGCTGAGGCCTAGGCCCAGGGGAAAGGCCCTAGCGGGGCTGAGTTGGGGTAGCTGCCCGTGCATGTCTGGACACACTCCCTGCAGCCTGCCCCTTCGTGGGGCAGTAGCCCTGGACGCCAGGAAGGCCTGGGCAAGGCTGGCCAAGGGCAGGGGCCTCGCTGGGTTGTGCCTCTGGCCTGTGGGGCCTCCCAGCAGAACCGGCCCCTCTCCCTCTGGCACACCTCCCCGCCTGCCTCCAAAGGCCGTTTTGGAAGCACTCTGGCCGGCTGTTCCCGCAAATCGCGCACACTGCTCTGAAACCCGGGAGAAAAGTGCTTTGGGGTGGTCCTCTCTCCGGGCCCATGGCCCCGAGCCTGGGGACCAGCTCGGGGGTCCACACTCCCAGGCCAAGGCCCAACTCCATGCACACGTCTGTTCCTGCCCCCTGCCCCTTCAGAGAGCTCGGCTGAGCCAGAGTCTGTCAGGCAGCTCCCTGGCAGCCCCAGCAGCTCCGCCTGGGTGGGAAGAGGCAGAGCCGACCTAGGATCACAGTGGGCCTCTTGCTCTCCCTGCTCCCCTGAGGCAGCTGGGGCAAAGACGGCTTGGGCATCCACCCCGTTGCTCCCCTCTTCCCTCTGCCAGAAGGCTCTGCCTCCTGGGACGTTGCAGTGTGGAGACAGCCCCTGCCAGCACCTTCCCACCCAGTAGGCCTCAGCTGAGGCCTAGGCCCAGGGGAAAGGCCCTAGCGGGGCTGAGCTGGGGTAGCTGCCCGTGCATGTCTGGACACACTCCCTGCAGCCTGCCCCTTCGTGGGGCAGTAGCCCTGGACGCCAGGAAGGCCTGGGCAAGGCTGGCCAAGGGCAGGGGCCTCGCTGGGTTGTGCCTCTGGCCTGTGGGGCCTCCCAGCAGAACCGGCCCTCTCCCTCTGGCACACCTCCCCGCCTGCCTCCAAAGGCCGTTTTGGAAGCACTCTGGCCGGCTGTTCCCGCAAATCGCGCACACTGCTCTGAAACCCGGGAGAAAAGTGCTTTGGGGTGGTCCTCTCTCCGGGCCCATGGCCCCGAGCCTGGGGACCAGCTCGGGGGTCCACACTCCCAGGCCAAGGCCCAACTCCATGCACACGTCTGTTCCTGCCCCCTGCCCCTTCAGAGAGCTCGGCTGAGCCAGAGTCTGTCAGGCAGCTCCCTGGCAGCCCCAGCAGCTCCGCCTGGGTGGGAAGAGGCAGAGCAGAGCCGACCTAGGATCACAGTGGGCCTCTTGCTCTCCCTGCTCCCCTGAGGCAGCTGGGGCAAAGACGGCTTGGGCATCCACCCCGTTGCTCCCCTCTTCCCTCTGCCAGAAGGCTCTGCCTCCTGGGACGTTGCAGTGTGGAGACAGCCCCTGCCAGCACCTTCCCACCCAGTAGGCCTCAGCTGAGGCCTAGGCCCAGGGGAAAGGCCCTAGCGGGGCTGAGTTGGGGTAGCTGCCCGTGCATGTCTGGACACACTCCCTGCAGCCTGCCCCTTCGTGGGGCAGTAGCCCTGGACGCCAGGAAGGCCTGGGCAAGGCTGGCCAAGGGCAGGGGCCTCGCTGGGTTGTGCCTCTGGCCTGTGGGGCCTCCCAGCAGAACCGGCCCTCTCCCTCTGGCACACCTCCCCGCCTGCCTCCAAAGGCCGTTTTGGAAGCACTCTGGCCGGCTGTTCCCGCAAATCGCGCACACTGCTCTGAAACCCGGGAGAAAAGTGTTTTGGGGTGGTCCTCTCTCCGGGCCCATGGCCCCGAGCCTGGGGACCAGCTCGGGGGTCCACACTCCCAGGCCAAGGCCCAACTCCATGCACACGTCTGTTCCTGCCCCCTGCCCCTTCAGAGAGCTCGGCTGAGCCAGAGTCTGTCAGGCAGCTCCCTGGCAGCCCCAGCAGCTCCGCCTGGGTGGGAAGAGGCAGAGCCGACCTAGGATCACAGTGGGCCTCTTGCTCTCCCTGCTCCCCTGAGGCAGCTGGGGCAAAGACGGCTTGGGCATCCACCCCGTTGCTCCCCTCTTCCCTCTGCCAGAAGGCTCTGCCTCCTGGGACGTTGCAGTGTGGAGACAGCCCCTGCCAGCACCTTCCCACCCAGTAGGCCTCAGCTGAGGCCTAGGCCCAGGGGAAAGGCCCTAGCGGGGCTGAGTTGGGGTAGCTGCCCGTGCATGTCTGGACACACTCCCTGCAGCCTGCCCCTTCGTGGGGCAGTAGCCCTGGACGCCAGGAAGACCTGGGCAAGGCTGGCCAAGGGCAGGGGCCTCGCTGGGTTGTGCCTCTGGCCTGTGGGGCCTCCCAGCAGAACCGGCCCTCTCCCTCTGGCACACCTCCCCGCCTGCCTCCAAAGGCCGTTTTGGAAGCACTCTGGCCGGCTGTTCCCGCAAATCGCGCACACTGCTCTGAAACCGGGGAGAAAAGTGCTTTGGGGTGGTCCTCTCTCCGGGCCCATGGCCCCGAGCCTGGGGACCAGCTCGGGGGTCCACACTCCCAGGCCAAGGCCCAACTCCATGCACACGTCTGTTCCTGCCCCCTGCCCCTTCAGAGAGCTCGGCTGAGCCAGAGTCTGTCAGGCAGCTCCCTGGCAGCCCCAGCAGCTCCGCCTGGGTGGGAAGAGGCAGAGCCGACCTAGGATCACAGTGGGCCTCTTGCTCTCCCTGCTCCCCTGAGGCAGCTGGGGCAAAGACGGCTTGGGCATCCACCCCGTTGCTCCCCTCTTCCCTCTGCCAGAAGGCTCTGCCTCCTGGGACGTTGCAGTGTGGAGACAGCCCCTGCCAGCACCTTCCCACCCAGTAGGCCTCAGCTGAGGCCTAGGCCCAGGGGAAAGGCCCTAGCGGGGCTGAGTTGGGGTAGCTGCCCGTGCATGTCTGGACACACTCCCTGCAGCCTGCCCCTTCGTGGGGCAGTAGCCCTGGACGCCAGGAAGGCCTGGGCAAGGCTGGCCAAGGGCAGGGGCCTCGCTGGGTTGTGCCTCTGGCCTGTGGGGCCTCCCAGCAGAACCGGCCCTCTCCCTCTGGCACACCTCCCCGCCTGCCTCCAAAGGCCGTTTTGGAAGCACTCTGGCCGGCTGTTCCCGCAAATCGCGCACACTGCTCTGAAACCCGGGAGAAAAGTGCTTTGGGGTGGTCCTCTCTCCGGGCCCATGGCCCCGAGCCTGGGGACCAGCTCGGGGGTCCACACTCCCAGGCCAAGGCCCAACTCCATGCACACGTCTGTTCCTGCCCCCTGCCCTTCAGAGAGCTCGGCTGAGCCAGAGTCTGTCAGGCAGCTCCCTGGCAGCCCCAGCAGCTCCGCCTGGGTGGGAAGAGGCAGAGCCGACCTAGGATCACAGTGGGCCTCTTGCTCTCCCTGCTCCCCTGAGGCAGCTGGGGCAAAGACGGCTTGGGCATCCACCCCGTTGCTCCCCTCTTCCCTCTGCCAGAAGGCTCTGCCTCCTGGGACGTTGCAGTGTGGAGACAGCCCCTGCCAGCACCTTCCCACCCAGTAGGCCTCAGCTGAGGCCTAGGCCCAGGGGAAAGGCCCTAGCGGGGCTGAGTTGGGGTAGCTGCCCGTGCATGTCTGGACACACTCCCTGCAGCCTGCCCCTTCGTGGGGCAGTAGCCCTGGACGCCAGGAAGGCCTGGGCAAGGCTGGCCAAGGGCAGGGGCCTCGCTGGGTTGTGCCTCTGGCCTGTGGGGCCTCCCAGCAGAACCGGCCCTCTCCCTCTGGCACACCTCCCCCCCGCCTGCCTCCAGGCCGTTTTGGAAGCACTCTGGCCGGCTGTTCCCGCAAATCGCGCACACTGCTCTGAAACCCGGGAGAAAAGTGCTTTGGGGTGGTCCTCTCTCCGGGCCCATGGCCCCGAGCCTGGGGACCAGCTCGGGGGTCCACACTCCCAGGCCAAGGCCCAACTCCATGCACACGTCTGTTCCTGCCCCCTGCCCCTTCAGAGAGCTCGGCTGAGCCAGAGTCTGTCAGGCAGCTCCCTGGCAGCCCCAGCAGCTCCGCCTGGGTGGGAAGAGGCAGAGCCGACCTAGGATCACAGTGGGCCTCTTGCTCTCCCTGCTCCCCTGAGGCAGCTGGGGCAAAGACGGCTTGGGCATCCACCCCGTTGCTCCCCTCTTCCCTCTGCCAGAAGGCTCTGCCTCCTGGGACGTTGCAGTGTGGAGACAGCCCCTGCCAGCACCTTCCCACCCAGTAGGCCTCAGCTGAGGCCTAGGCCCAGGGGAAAGGCCCTAGCGGGGCTGAGTTGGGGGCTGCCCGTGCATGTCTGGACACACTCCCTGCAGCCTGCCCCTTCGTGGGGCAGTAGCCCTGGACGCCAGGAAGGCCTGGGCAAGGCTGGCCAAGGGCAGGGGCCTCGCTGGGTTGTGCCTCTGGCCTGTGGGGCCTCCCAGCAGAACCGGCCCTCTCCCTCTGGCACACCTCCCCGCCTGCCTCCAAAGGCCGTTTTGGAAGCACTCTGGCCGGCTGTTCCCGCAAATCGCGCACACTGCTCTGAAACCCGGGAGAAAAGTGCTTTGGGGTGGTCCTCTCTCCGGGCCCATGGCCCCGAGCCTGGGGACCAGCTCGGGGGTCCACACTCCCAGGCCAAGGCCCAACTCCATGCACACGTCTGTTCCTGCCCCCTGCCCCTTCAGAGAGCTCGGCTGAGCCAGAGTCTGTCAGGCAGCTCCCTGGCAGCCCCAGCAGCTCCGCCTGGGTGGGAAGAGGCAGAGCCGACCTAGGATCACAGTGGGCCTCTTGCTCTCCCTGCTCCCCTGAGGCAGCTGGGGCAAAGACGGCTTGGGCATCCACCCCGTTGCTCCCCTCTTCCCTCTGCCAGAAGGCTCTGCCTCCTGGGACGTTGCAGTGTGGAGACAGCCCCTGCCAGCACCTTCCCACCCAGTAGGCCTCAGCTGAGGCCTAGGCCCAGGGGAAAGGCCCTAGCGGGGCTGAGTTGGGGTAGCTGCCCGTGCATGTCTGGACACACTCCCTGCAGCCTGCCCCTTCGTGGGGCAGTAGCCCTGGACGCCAGGAAGGCCTGGGCAAGGCTGGCCAAGGGCAGGGGCCTCGCTGGGTTGTGCCTCTGGCCTGTGGGGCCTCCCAGCAGAACCGGCCCTCTCCCTCCCTGGGCACACCTCCCCGCCTGCCTCCAAAGGCCGTTTTGGAAGCACTCTGGCCGGCTGTTCCCGCAAATCGCGCACACTGCTCTGAAACCCGGGAGAAAAGTGCTTTGGGGTGGTCCTCTCTCCGGGCCCATGGCCCCGAGCCTGGGGACCAGCTCGGGGGTCCACACTCCCAGGCCAAGGCCCAACTCCATGCACACGTCTGTTCCTGCCCCCTGCCCCTTCAGAGAGCTCGGCTGAGCCAGAGTCTGTCAGGCAGCTCCCTGGCAGCCCCAGCAGCTCCGCCTGGGTGGGAAGAGGCAGAGCCGACCTAGGATCACAGTGGGCCTCTTGCTCTCCCTGCTCCCCTGAGGCAGCTGGGGCAAAGACGGCTTGGGCATCCACCCCGTTGCTCCCCTCTTCCCTCTGCCAGAAGGCTCTGCCTCCTGGGACGTTGCAGTGTGGAGACAGCCCCTGCCAGCACCTTCCCACCCAGTAGGCCTCAGCTGAGGCCTAGGCCCAGGGGAAAGGCCCTAGCGGGGCTGAGTTGGGGTAGCTGCCCGTGCATGTCTGGACACACTCCCTGCAGCCTGCCCCTTCGTGGGGCAGTAGCCCTGGACGCCAGGAAGGCCTGGGCAAGGCTGGCCAAGGGCAGGGGCCTCGCTGGGTTGTGCCTCTGGCCTGTGGGGCCTCCCAGCAGAACCGGCCCTCTCCCTCTGGCACACCTCCCCGCCTGCCTCCAAAGGCCGTTTTGGAAGCACTCTGGCCGGCTGTTCCCGCAAATCGCGCACACTGCTCTGAAACCCGGGAGAAAAGTGCTTTGGGGTGGTCCTCTCTCCGGGCCCATGGCCCCGAGCCTGGGGACCAGCTCGGGGGTCCACACTCCCAGGCCAAGGCCCAACTCCATGCACACGTCTGTTCCTGCCCCCTGCCCCTTCAGAGAGCTCGGCTGAGCCAGAGTCTGTCAGGCAGCTCCCTGGCAGCCCCAGCAGCTCCGCCTGGGTGGGAAGAGGCAGAGCCGACCTAGGATCACAGTGGGCCTCTTGCTCTCCCTGCTCCCCTGAGGCAGCTGGGGCAAAGACGGCTTGGGCATCCACCCCGTTGCTCCCCTCTTCCCTCTGCCAGAAGGCTCTGCCTCCTGGGACGTTGCAGTGTGGAGACAGCCCCTGCCAGCAGCACCTTCCCACCCAGTAGGCCTCAGCTGAGGCCTAGGCCCAGGGGAAAGGCCCTAGCTGGGGGGGCTGAGTTGGGGTAGCTGCCCGTGCATGTCTGGACACACTCCCTGCAGCCTGCCCCTTCGTGGGGCAGTAGCCCTGGACGCCAGGAAGGCCTGGGCAAGGCTGGCCAAGGGCAGGGGGGCCTCGCTGGGTTGTGCCTCTGGCCTGTGGGGCCTCCCAGCAGAACCGGCCCTCTCCCTCTGGCACACCTCCCCGCCTGCCTCCAAAGGCCGTTTTGGAAGCACTCTGGCCGGCTGTTCCCGCAAATCGCGCACACTGCTCTGAAACCCGGGAGAAAAGTGCTTTGGGGTGGTCCTCTCTCCGGGCCCATGGCCCCGAGCCTGGGGACCAGCTCGGGGGTCCACACTCCCAGGCCAAGGCCCAACTCCATGCACACGTCTGTTCCTGCCCCCTGCCCCTTCAGAGAGCTCGGCTGAGCCAGAGTCTGTCAGGCAGCTCCCTGGCAGGCAGCCCCAGCAGCTCCGCCTGGGTGGGAAGAGGCAGAGCCGACCTAGGATCACAGTGGGCCTCTTGCTCTCCCTGCTCCCCTGAGGCAGCTGGGGCAAAGACGGCTTGGGCATCCACCCCGTTGCTCCCCTCTTCCCTCTGCCAGAAGGCTCTGCCTCCTGGGACGTTGCAGTGTGGAGACAGCCCCTGCCAGCACCTTCCCACCCAGTAGGCCTCAGCTGAGGCCTAGGCCCAGGGGAAAGGCCCTAGCGGGGCTGAGTTGGGGTAGCTGCCCGTGCATGTCTGGACACACTCCCTGCAGCCTGCCCCTTCGTGGGGCAGTAGCCCTGGACGCCAGGAAGGCCTGGGCAAGGCTGGCCAAGGGCAGGGGCCTCGCTGGGTTGTGCCTCTGGCCTGTGGGGCCTCCCAGCAGAACCGGCCCTCTCCCTCTGGCACACCTCCCCGCCTGCCTCCAAAGGCCGTTTTGGAAGCACTCTGGCCGGCTGTTCCCGAAAATCGCGCACACTGCTCTGAAACCCGGGAGAAAAGTGCTTTGGGGTGGCCCCCCTCTCCGGGCCCATGGCCCCGAGCCTGGGGACCAGCTCGGGGGTCCACACTCCCAGGCCAAGGCCCAACTCCATGCACACTGTCCTGTTCCTGCCCCCTGCCCCTTCAGAGAGCTCGGCTGAGCCAGAGTCTGTCAGGCAGCTCCCTGGCAGCCCCAGCAGCTCCGCCTGGGTGGGAAGAGGCAGAGCCGACCTAGGATCACAGTGGGCCTCTTGCTCTCCCTGCTCCCCTGAGGCAGCTGGGGCAAAGACGGCTTGGGCATCCACCCCGTTGCTCCCCTCTTCCCTCTGCCAGAAGGCTCTGCCTCCTGGGACGTTGCAGTGTGGAGACAGCCCCTGCCAGCACCTTCCCACCCAGTAGGCCTCAGCTGAGGCCTAGGCCCAGGGGAAAGGCCCTAGCGGGGCTGAGTTGGGGTAGCTGCCCGTGCATGTCTGGACACACTCCCTGCAGCCTGCCCCCCCTTCGTGGGGCAGTAGCCCTGGACGCCAGGAAGGCCTGGGCAAGGCTGGCCAAGGGCAGGGGCCTCGCTGGGTTGTGCCTCTGGCCTGTGGGGCCTCCCAGCAGAACCGGCCCTCTCCCTCTGGCACACCTCCCCCCCGCCTGCCTCCAAAGGCCGTTTTGGAAGCACTCTGGCCGGCTGTTCCCGCAAATCGCGCACACTGCTCTGAAACCCGGGAGAAAAGTGCTTTGGGGTGGTCCTCTCTCCGGGCCCATGGCCCCGAGCCTGGGGACCAGCTCGGGGGGGTCCACACTCCCAGGCCAAGGCCCAACTCCATGCACACGTCTGTTCCTGCCCCCTGCCCCTTCAGAGAGCTCGGCTGAGCCAGAGTCTGTCAGGCAGCTCCCTGGCAGCCCCAGCAGCTCCGCCTGGGTGGGAAGAGGCAGAGCCGACCTAGGATCACAGTGGGCCTCTTGCTCTCCCTGCTCCCCTGAGGCAGCTGGGGCAAAGACGGCTTGGGCATCCCCCCGTTGCCTCTGCCCCCTCTTCCCTCTGCCAGAAGGCTCTGCCTCCTGGGACGTTGCAGTGTGGAGACAGCCCCTGCCAGCACCTTCCCACCCAGTAGGCCTCAGCTGAGGCCTAGGCCCAGGGGAAAGGCCCTAGCGGGGCTGAGTTGGGGTAGCTGCCCGTGCATGTCTGGACACACTCCCTGCAGCCTGCCCCTTCGTGGGGCAGTAGCCCTGGACGCCAGGAAGGCCTGGGCAAGGCTGGCCAAGGGCAGGGGGCCTCGCTGGGTTGTGCCTCTGGCCTGTGGGGCCTCCCAGCAGAACCGGCCCTCTCCCTCTGGCACACCTCCCCGCCTGCCTCCAAAGGCCGTTTTGGAAGCACTCTGGCCGGCTGTTCCCGCAAATCGCGCACACTGCTCTGAAACCCGGGAGAAAAGTGCTTTGGGGTGGTCCTCTCTCCGGGCCCATGGCCCCGAGCCTGGGGACCAGCTCGGGGGTCCACACTCCCAGGCCAAGGCCCAACTCCATGCACACACACCTGTCTGTTCCTGCCCCCTGCCCCTTCAGAGAGCTGAGCCAGAGTCTGTCAGGCAGCTCCCTGGCAGCCCCAGCAGCTCCGCCTGGGTGGGAAGAGGCAGAGCCGACCTAGGATCACAGTGGGCCTCTTGCTCTCCCTGCTCCCCTGAGGCAGCTGGGGCAAAGACGGCTTGGGCATCCACCCCGTTGCTCCCCTCTTCCCTCTGCCAGAAGGCTCTGCCTCCTGGGACGTTGCAGTGTGGAGACAGCCCCTGCCAGCACCTTCCCACCCAGTAGGCCTCAGCTGAGGCCTAGGCCCAGGGGAAAGGCCCTAGCGGGGCTGAGTTGGGGTAGCTGCCCGTGCATGTCTGGACACACTCCCTGCAGCCTGCCCCTTCGTGGGGCAGTAGCCCTGGACGCCAGGAAGGCCTGGGCAAGGCTGGCCAAGGGCAGGGGCCTCGCTGGGTTGTGCCTCTGGCCTGTGGGGCCTCCCAGCAGAACCGGAACCGGCCCTCTCCCTCTGGCACACACCTCCCCGCCTGCCCTCCCCGCCTGCCTCCAAAGGCCGTTTTGGAAGCACTCTGGCCGGCTGTTCCCGCAAATCGCGCACACTGCTCTGAAACCCGGGAGAAAAGTGCTTTGGGGTGGTCCTCTCCCCGGGCCCATGGCCCCGAGCCTGGGGACCAGCTCGGGGGTCCACACTCCCAGGCCAAGGCCCAACTCCATGCACACGTCTGTTCCTGCCCCCTGCCCCTTCAGAGAGCTCGGCTGAGCCAGAGTCTGTCAGGCAGCTCCCTGGCAGCCCCAGCAGCTCCGCCTGGGTGGGAAGAGGCAGAGCCGACCTAGGATCACAGTGGGCCTCTTGCTCTCCCTGCTCCCCTGAGGCAGCTGGGGCAAAGACGGCTTGGGCATCCACCCCGTTGCTCCCCTCTTCCCTCTGCCAGAAGGCTCTGCCTCCTGGGACGTTGCAGTGTGGAGACAGCCCCTGCCAGCACCTTCCCACCCAGTAGGCCTCAGCTGAGGCCTAGGCCCAGGGAAAGGCCCTAGCGGGGAGTTGAGTTGGGGTAGCTGCCCGTGCATGTCTGGACACACTCCCTGCAGCCTGCCCCTTCGTGGGGCAGTAGCCCTGGACGCCAGGAAGGCCTGGGCAAGGCTGGCAAGGGCAGGGGCCTCGCTGGGTTGTGCCTCTGGCCTGTGGGGCCTCCCAGCAGAACCGGCCCTCTCCCTCTGGCACACCTCCCCGCCTGCCTCCAAAGGCCGTTTTGGAAGCACTCTGGCCGGCTGTTCCCGCAAATCGCGCGCACACTGCTCTGAAACCCGGGAGAAAAGTGCTTTGGGGTGGTCCTCTCTCCGGGCCCATGGCCCCGAGCCTGGGGACCAGCTCGGGGGTCCACACTCCCAGGCCAAGGCCCAACTCCATGCACACGTCTGTTCCTGCCCCCTGCCCCTTCAGAGAGCTCGGCTGAGCCAGAGTCTGTCAGGCAGCTCCCTGGCAGCCCCAGCAGCTCCGCCTGGGTGGGAAGAGGCAGAGCCGACCTAGGATCACAGTGGGCCTAGGATCACAGTGGGCCTCTTGCTCTCCCTGCTCCCCTGAGGCAGCTGGGGCAAAGACGGCTTGGGCATCCACCCCGTTGCTCCCCTCTTCCCTCTGCCAGAAGGCTCTGCCTCCTGGGACGTTGCAGTGTGGAGACAGCCCCTGCCAGCACCTTCCCACCCAGTAGGCCTCAGCTGAGGCCTAGGCCCAGGGGAAAGGCCCTAGCGGGGCTGAGTTGGGGTAGCTGCCCGTGCATGTCTGGACACACTCCCTGCAGCCTGCCCCTTCGTGGGGCAGTAGCCCTGGACGCCAGGAAGGCCTGGGCAAGGCTGGCCAAGGGCAGGGGCCTCGCTGGGTTGTGCCTCTGGCCTGTGGGGCCTCCCAGCAGAACCGGCCCTCTCCCTCTGGCACACCTCCCCGCCTGCCTCCAAAGGCCGTTTTGGAAGCACTCTGGCCGGCTGTTCCCGCAAATCGCGCACACTGCTCTGAAACCCGGGAGAAAAGTGCTTTGGGGTGGTCTCTCTCTCCGGGCCCATGGCCCCGAGCCTGGGGACCAGCTCGGGGGTCCACACTCCCAGGCCAAGGCCCAACTCCATGCACACGTCTGTTCCTGCCCCCTGCCCCTTCAGAGAGCTCGGCTGAGCCAGAGTCTGTCAGGCAGCTCCCTGGCAGCCCCAGCAGCTCCGCCTGGGTGGGAAGAGGCAGAGCCGACCTAGGATCACAGTGGGCCTCTTGCTCTCCCTGCTCCCCTGAGGCAGCTGGGGCAAAGACGGCTTGGGCATCCACCCCCCCGTTGCTCCCCTCTTCCCTCTGCCAGAAGGCTCTGCCTCCTGGGACGTTGCAGTGTGGAGACAGCCCCTGCCAGCACCTTCCCACCCAGTAGGCCTCAGCTGAGGCCTAGGCCCAGGGGAAAGGCCCTAGCGGGGCTGAGTTGGGGTAGCTGCCCGTGCATGTCTGGACACACTCCCTGCAGCCTGCCCCTTCGTGGGGCAGTAGCCCTGGACGCCAGGAAGGCCTGGCAAGGCTGGCCAAGGGCAGGGGCCTCGCTGGGTTGTGCCTCTGGCCTGTGGGGCCTCCCAGCAGAACCGGCCTCTCCCTCCCTCTGGCACACCTCCCCGCCTGCCTCCAAAGGCCGTTTTGGAAGCACTCTGGCCGGCTGTTCCCGCAAATCGCGCACACTGCTCTGAAACCCGGGAGAAAAGTGCTTTGGGGTGGTCCTCTCTCCGGGCCCATGGCCCCGAGCCTGGGGACCAGCTCGGGGGTCCACACTCCCAGGCCAAGGCCCAACTCCATGCACACGTCTGTTCCTGCCCCCTGCCCCTTCAGAGAGCTCGGCTGAGCCAGAGTCTGTCAGGCAGCTCCCTGGCAGCCCCAGCAGCTCCGCCTGGGTGGGAAGAGGCAGAGCCGACCTAGGATCACAGTGGGCCTCTTGCTCTCCCTGCTCCCCTGAGGCAGCTGGGGCAAAGACGGCTTGGGCATCCACCCCGTTGCTCCCCTCTTCCCTCTGCCAGAAGGCTCTGCCTCCTGGGACGTTGCAGTGTGGAGACAGCCCCTGCCAGCACCTTCCCACCCAGTAGGCCTCAGCTGAGGCCTAGGCCCAGGGGAAAGGCCCTAGCGGGGCTGAGTTGGGGTAGCTGCCCGTGCATGTCTGGACACACTCCCTGCAGCCTGCCCCTTCGTGGGGCAGTAGCCCTGGACGCCAGGAAGGCCTGGGCAAGGCTGGCCAAGGGCAGGGGCCTCGCTGGGTTGTGCCTCTGGCCTGTGGGGCCTCCCAGCAGAACCGGCCCCCTCTCCCTCTGGCACACCTCCCCGCCTGCCTCCAAAGGCCGTTTTGGAAGCACTCTGGCCGGCTGTTCCCGCAAATCGCGCACACTGCTCTGAAACCCGGGAGAAAAGTGCTTTGGGGTGGTCCTCTCTCCGGGCCCATGGCCCCGAGCCTGGGGACCAGCTCGGGGGTCCACACTCCCAGGCCAAGGCCCAACTCCATGCACACGTCTGTTCCTGCCCCCTGCCCCTTCAGAGAGCTCGGCTGAGCCAGAGTCTGTCAGGCAGCTCCCTGGCAGCCCCAGCAGCTCCGCCTGGGTGGGAAGAGGCAGAGCCGACCTAGGATCACAGTGGGCCTCTTGCTCTCCCTGCTCCCCTGAGGCAGCTGGGGCAAAGACGGCTTGGGCATCCACCCCGTTGCTCCCCTCTTCCCTCTGCCAGAAGGCTCTGCCTCCTGGGACGTTGCAGTGTGGAGACAGCCCCTGCCAGCACCTTCCCACCCAGTAGGCCTCAGCTGAGGCCTAGGCCCAGGGGAAAGGCCCTAGCGGGGCTGAGTTGGGGTAGCTGCCCGTGCATGTCTGGACACACTCCCTGCAGCCTGCCCCTTCGTGGGGCAGTAGCCCTGGACGCCAGGAAGGCCTGGGCAAGGCTGGCCAAGG
Source organism: Odocoileus hemionus (assembly GCA_020976825.1). Taxonomy (NCBI): domain Eukaryota; kingdom Metazoa; phylum Chordata; class Mammalia; order Artiodactyla; family Cervidae; genus Odocoileus; species Odocoileus hemionus. Next base: position 1,616,962 of record JAJLRB010005427.1, on the reverse strand, counting down.
GCAGGGGCCTCGCTGGGTTGTGCCTCTGGCCTGTGGGGCCTCCCAGCAGAACCGGCCCTCTCCCTCTGGCACACCTCCCCGCCTGCCTCCAAAGGCCGTTTTGGAAGCAAGCTCTCTGGCCGGCTGTTCCCGCAAATCGCGCACACTGCTCTGAAACCCGGGAGAAAAGTGCTTTGGGGTGGTCCTCTCTGGCCCCGGGCCCATCGGGGGCCCCGAGGGGGGGGGACCAGCTCAGGGGGGTCCACACTCCCAGGCCAAGGCCCAACTCCATGCACACGTCTGTTCCTGCCCCCTGCCCCTTCAGAGAGCTCGGCTGAGCCAGAGTCTGTCAGGCAGCTCCCTGGCAGCCCCAGCAGCTCCGCCTGGGTGGGAAGAGGCAGAGCCGACCTAGGATCACAGTGGGCCTCTTGCTCTCCCTGCTCCCCTGAGGCAGCTGGGGCAAAGACGGCTTGGGCATCCACCCCGTTGCTCCCCTCTTCCCTCTGCCAGAAGGCTCTGCCTCCTGGGACGTTGCAGTGTGGAGACAGCCCCTGCCAGCACCTTCCCACCCAGTAGGCCTCAGCTGAGGCCTAGGCCCAGGGGAAAGGCCCTAGCGGGGCTGAGTTGGGGTAGCTGCCGTGCATGTCTGGACACACTGGACAGCCTGCCCCCTGCAGCCTGCCCCTTCGTGGGGCAGTAGCCCTGGGAGGCCAGGAAGGCCTGGGCAAGGCTGGCCAAGGGCAGGGGCCTCGCTGGGTTGTGCCTCTGGCCTGTGGGGCCTCCCAGCAGAACCGGCCCTCTCCCTCTGGCACCCCGCCCCCGCCTGCCTCCAAAGGCCGTTTTGGAAGCACTCTGGCCGGCTGTTCCCGCAAATCGCGCACACTGCTCTGAAACCCGGGAGAAAAGTGCTTTGGGGTGGTCCTCTCTCCGGGCCCATGGCCCCGAGCCTGGGGACCAGCTCGGGGGTCCACACTCCCAGGCCAAGGCCCAACTCCATGCACACGTCTGTTCCTGCCCCCTGCCCCTTCAGAGAGCTCGGCTGAGCCAGAGTCTGTCAGGCAGCTCCCTGGCAGCCCCAGCAGCTCCGCCTGGGTGGGAAGAGGCAGAGCCGACCTAGGATCACAGTGGGCCTCTTGCTCTCCCTGCTCCCCTGAGGCAGCTGGGCAGCTGGGGCAAAAAGACGGCTTGGGCATCCACCCCGTTGCTCCCCTCTTCCCTCTGCCAGAAGGCTCTGCCTCCTGGGACGTTGCAGTGTGGAGACAGCCCCTGCCAGCACCTTCCCACCCAGTAGGCCTCAGCTGAGGCCTAGGCCCAGGGGAAAGGCCCTAGCGGGGCTGAGTTGGGGTAGCTGCCCGTGCATGTCTGGACACACTCCCTGCAGCCTGCCCCTTCGTGGGGCAGTAGCCCTGGACGCCAGGAAGGCCTGGGCAAGGCTGGCCAAGGGCAGGGGCCTCGCTGGGTTGTGCCTCTGGCCTGTGGGGCCTCCCAGCAGAACCGGCCCTCTCCCTCTGGCACACCTCCCCGCCTGCCTCCAAAGGCCGTTTTGGAAGCACTCTGGCCGGCTGTTCCCGCAAATCGCGCACACTGCTCTGAAACCCGGGAGAAAAGTGCTTTGGGGTGGTCCTCTCTCCGGGCCCATGGCCCCGAGCCTGGGGACCAGCTCGGGGGGGGGGGGGGTCCACCCAGGCCCCAGGCCAAGGCCCAACTCCATGCACACGTCCCCCTCCTGCCCCCTGCCCCTTCAGAGAGCTCGGCTGAGCCAGAGTCTGTCAGGCAGCTCCCTGGCAGCCCCAGCAGCTCCGCCTGGGTGGGAAGAGGCAGAGCCGACCTAGGATCACAGTGGGCCTCTTGCTCTCCCTGCTCCCCTGAGGCAGCTGGGGCAAAGACGGCTTGGGCATCCACCCCGTTGCTCCCCTCTTCCCTCTGCCAGAAGGCTCTGCCTCCTGGGACGTTGCAGTGTGGAGACAGCCCCTGCCAGCACCTTCCCACCCAGTAGGCCTCAGCTGAGGCCTAGGCCCAGGGGAAAGGCCCTAGCGGGGCTGAGTTGGGGTAGCTGCCCGTGCATGTCTGGACACACTCCCTGCAGCCTGCCCCTTCGTGGGGCAGTAGCCCTGGACGCCAGGAAGGCCTGGGCAAGGCTGGCCAAGGGCAGGGGCCTCGCTGGGTTGTGCCTCTGGCCTGTGGGGCCTCCCAGCAGAACCGGCCCTCTCCCTCTGGCACACCTCCCCGCCTGCCTCCAAAGGCCGTTTTGGAAGCACTCTGGCCGGCTGTTCCCGCAAATCGCGCACACTGCTCTGAAACCCCCAACCTAACCCTAAACCCTAACCCTAACCCTAACCCCCTAACCCCCTAACCCTAACCCTAACCCTAACCCTAACCCTAACCCTAACCCTAACCCTAACCCTAACCCTAACCCTAACCCTAACCCTAAACCCTAACCCTAACCCTAACCCTAACCCTAACCCTAACCCTAACCCTAACCCTAACCCTAACCCTAACCCTAACCCTAACCCTAACCCTAACCCTAACCCTAACCCTAACCCTAACCCTAACCCTAACCCTAACCCTAACCCCCTAACCCTAACCCTAACCCTACCCTAACCCTAACCCTAACCCTAAACCCTAACCCTAACCCTAACCCTAACCCTAACCCTAAACCCTAACCCTAACCCTAACCCTAACCCTAACCCTAACCCCCTAACCCTAACCCTAACCCTAACCCTAACCCTAACCCTAACCCTAACCCTAACCCTAACCCTAACCCTAACCCTAACCCTAACCCTAACCCTAACCCTAACCCCCTACCCTAACCCTAACCCTAGCCCTAGCCCTAACCCTAACTGAGTTGGGGTAGCTGCCCGTGCATGTCTGGACACACTCCCTGCAGCCTGCCCCTTCGTGGGGCAGTAGCCCTGGACGCCAGGAAGGCCTGGGCAAGGCTGGCCAAGGGCAGGGGCCTCGCTGGGTTGTGCCTCTGGCCTGTGGGGCCTCCCAGCAGAACCGGCCCTCTCCCTCTGGCACACCTCCCCGCCTGCCTCCAAAGGCCGTTTTGGAAGCACTTTGGCCGGCTGTTCCCGCAAATCGCGCACACTGCTCTGAAACCCGGGAGAAAAGTGCTTTGGGGTGGTCCTCTCTCCGGGCCCATGGCCCCGAGCCTGGGGACCAGCTCGGGGGTCCACACTCCCAGGCCAAGGCCCAACTCCATGCACACGTCTGTTCCTGCCCCCTGCCCCTTCAGAGAGCTCGGCTGAGCCAGAGTCTGTCAGGCAGCTCCCTGGCAGCCCCAGCAGCTCCGCCTGGGGGTGGGAAGAGGCAGAGCCGACCTAGGATCACAGTGGGCCTCTTGCTCTCCCTGCTCCCCTGAGGCAGCTGGGGCAAAGACGGCTTGGGCATCCACCCCGTTGCTCCCCTCTTCCCTCTGCCAGAAGGCTCTGCCTCCTGGGACGTTGCAGTGTGGAGACAGCCCCTGCCAGCACCTTCCCACCCAGTAGGCCTCAGCTGAGGCCTAGGCCCAGGGGAAAGGCCCTAGCGGGGCTGAGTTGGGGTAGCTGCCCGTGCATGTCTGGACACACACTCCCTGCAGCCTGCGTGGGGCAGTAGCCCCTGCCCCTTCGTGGGGCAGTAGCCCTGGACGCCAGGAAGGCCTGGGCAAGGCTGGCCAAGGGCAGGGGCCTCGCTGGGTTGTGCCTCTGGCCTGTGGGGCCTCCCAGCAGAACCGGCCCTCTCCCTCTGGCACACCTCCCCGCCTGCCTCCAAAGGCCGTTTTGGAAGCACTCTGGCCGGCTGTTCCCGCAAATCGCGCACACTGCTCTGAAACCCGGGAGAAAAGTGCTTTGGGGGGTGGTCCTCTCTCCGGGCCCATGGCCCCGAGCCTGGGGACCAGCTCGGGGGTCCACACTCCCAGGCCAAGGCCCAACTCCATGCACACGTCTGTTGCCCCCCCCCCCCCTGCCCCTTCAGAGAGCTCGGCTGAGCCAGAGTCTGTCAGGCAGCTCCCTGGCAGCCCCAGCAGCTCCGCCTGGGTGGGAAGAGGCAGAGCCGACCTAGGATCACAGTGGGCCTCTTGCTCTCCCTGCTCCCCTGAGGCAGCTGGGCAAAGACGGCTTGGGCACACCCCTTGGGCATCCACCCCGTTGCTCCCCTCTTCCCTCTGCCAGAAGGCTCTGCCTCCTGGGACGTTGCAGTGTGGAGACAGCCCCTGCCAGCACCTTCCCACCCAGTAGGCCTCAGCTGAGGCCTAGGCCCAGGGGAAAGGCCCTAGCGGGGCTGAGTTGGGGTAGCTGCCCGTGCATGTCTGGACACACTCCCTGCAGCCTGCCCCTTCGTGGGGCAGTAGCCCTGGACGCCAGGAAGGCCTGGGCAAGGCTGGCCAAGGGCAGGGGCCTCGCTGGGTTGTGCCTCTGGCCTGTGGGGCCTCCCAGCAGAACCGGCCCTCTCCCTCTGGCACACCTCCCCGCCTGCCTCCAAAGGCCGTTTTGGAAGCACTCTGGCCGGCTGTTCCCGCAAATCGCGCACACTGCTCTGAAACCGGGAGAAAAGTGCTTTGGGGTGGTCCTCTCTCCGGGCCCATGGCCCCGAGCCTGGGGACCAGCTCGGGGGTCCACACTCCCAGGCCAAGGCCCAACTCCATGCACACGTCTGTTCTGCCCCCCCCCCCTGCCCCTTCAGAGAGCAGAGCTGAGCCAGAGTCTGTCAGGCAGCTCCCTGCAGCAGCCCCAGCAGCTCCGCCTGGGTGGGAAGAGGCAGAGCCGACCTAGGATCACAGTGGGCCTCTTGCTCTCCCTGCTCCCCTGAGGCAGCTGGGGCAAAGACGGCTTGGGCATCCACCCCGTTGCTCCCCTCTTCCCTCTGCCAGAAGGCTCTGCCTCCTGGGACGTTGCAGTGTGGAGACAGCCCCTGCCAGCACCTTCCCACCCAGTAGGCCTCAGCTGAGGCCTAGGCCCAGGGGAAAGGCCCTAGCGGGGCTGAGTTGGGGTAGCTGCCCGTGCATGTCTGGACACACTCCCTGCAGCCTGCCCCTTCGTGGGGCAGTAGCCCTGGACGCCAGGAAGGCCTGGGCAAGGCTGGCCAAGGGCAGGGGCCTCGCTGGGTTGTGCCTCTGGCCTGTGCCCCAGCCAGCCCAGAACCGGCCCTCTCCCTCTGGCACACCTCCCCGCCTGCCTCCAAAGGCCGTTTTGGAAGCACTCTGGCCGGCTGTTCCCGCAAATCGCGCACACTGCTCTGGGGGGAGAAAAGTGCTTTGGGGTGGTCCTCTCTCCGGGCCCATGGCCCCGAGCCTGGGGACCAGCTCGGGGGGGTCCACACTCCCAGGCCAAGGCCCCCCAACTCCATGCACACGTCTGTTCCTGCCCCCTGCCCCTTCAGAGAGCTCGGCTGAGCCAGAGTCTGTCAGGCAGCTCCCTGGCAGCCCCAGCAGCTCCGCCTGGGTGGGAAGAGGCAGAGCCGACCTAGGATCACAGTGGGCCTCTTGCTCTCCCTGCTCCCCTGAGGCAGCTGGGGCAAAGACGGCTTGGGCATCCACCCCGTTGCTCCCCTCTTCCCTCTGCCAGAAGGCTCTGCCTCCTGGGACGTTGCAGTGTGGAGACAGCCCCTGCCAGCACCTTCCCACCCAGTAGGCCTCAGGCCTCAGCTGAGGCCTAGGCCCAGGGGAAAGGCCCTAGGGGGCTGAGTTGGGGTAGCTGCCCGTGCATGTCTGGACACACTCCCTGCAGCCTGCCCCTTCGTGGGGCAGTAGCCCTGGACGCCAGGAAGGCCTGGGCAAGGCTGGCCAAGGGCAGGGGCCTCGCTGGGTTGTGCCTCTGGCCTGTGGGGCCTCCCAGCAGAACCGGCCCTCTCCCTCTGGCACACCCCCCCCGCCTGCCTCCAAAGGCCGTTTTGGAAGCACTCTGGCCGGCTGTTCCCGCAAATCGCGCACACTGCTCTGAAACCCGGGGGAGAAAAGTGCTTTGGGGTGGTCCTCTCCCGGGCCCATGGCCCCGAGCCTGGGGACCAGCTCGGGGGTCCACACTCCCAGGCCAAGGCCCAACTCCATGCACACGTCTGTTCCTGCCCCCTGCCCCTTCAGAGAGCTCGGCTGAGCCAGAGTCTGTCAGGCAGCTCCCTGGCAGCCCCAGCAGCTCCGCCTGGGTGGGGGGGAAGAGGCAGAGCCGACCTAGGATCACAGTGGGCCTCTTGCTCTCCCTGCTCCCCTGAGGCAGCTGGGGCAAAGACGGCTTGGGCATCCACCCCGTTGCTCCCCTCTTCCCTCTGCCAGAAGGCTCTGCCTCCTGGGACGTTGCAGTGTGGAGACAGCCCCTGCCAGCACCTTCCCACCCAGTAGGCCTCAGCTGAGGCCTAGGCCCAGGGGAAAGGCCCTAGCGGGGCTGAGTTGGGGTAGCTGCCCGTGCATGTCTGGACACACTCCCTGCAGCCTGCCCCTTCGTGGGGCAGTAGCCCTGGACGCCAGGAAGGCCTGGGCAAGGCTGGCCAAGGGCAGGGGCCTCGCTGGGTTGTGCCTCTGGCCTGTGGGGCCTCCCAGCAGAACCGGCCCTCTCCCTCTGGCACACCTCCCCGCCTGCCTCCAAAGGCCGTTTTGGAAGCACTCTGGCCGGCTGTTCCCGCAAATCGCGCACACTGCTCTAAACCCGGGAGAAAAGTGGGAGTCCTCTCTCCGGGTGCTTTGGGGGGGTCTCTCTCTCCGGGCCCATGGCCCCGAGCCTGGGGACCAGCCCGGGGGTCCACACTCCCAGGCCAAGGCCCAACTCCATGCACACGTCTGTTCCTGCCCCCTGCCCCTTCAGAGAGCTCGGCTGAGCCAGAGTCTGTCAGGCAGCTCCCTGGCAGCCCCAGCAGCTCCGCCTGGGTGGGAAGAGGCAGAGCCGACCTAGGATCACAGTGGGCCTCTTGCTCTCCCTGCTCCCCTGAGGCAGCTGGGGCAAAGACGGCTTGGGCATCCACCCCGTTGCTCCCCTCTTCCCTCTGCCAGAAGGCTCTGCCTCCTGGGACGTTGCAGTGTGGAGACAGCCCCTGCCAGCACCTTCCCACCCAGTAGGCCTCAGCTGAGGCCTAGGCCCAGGGGAAAGGCCCTAGCGGGGCTGAGTTGGGGTAGCTGCCCGTGCATGTCTGGACACACTCCCTGCAGCCTGCCCCTTCGTGGGGCAGTAGCCCTGGACGCCAGGAAGGCCAGGAAGGCCAAGGGGGCAAGGCTGGCCAAGGGCAGGGGCCTCGCTGGGGGCCTGCCTGCCCTGGCCTGTGGGGCCTCCCAGCAGAACCGGCCCTCTCCCTCTGGCACACCTCCCCGCCTGCCTCCAAAGGCCGTTTTGGAAGCACTCTGGCCGGCTGTTCCCGCAAATCGCGCACACTGCTCTGAAACCCGGGGAGAAAAGTGCTTTGGGGTGGTCCTCTCTCCGGGCCCATGGCCCCGAGCCTGGGGACCAGCTCGGGGGTCCACACTCCCAGGCCAAGGCCCAACTCCATGCACACGTCTGTTCCTGCCCCCTGCCCCTTCAGAGAGCTCGGCTGAGCCAGAGTCTGTCAGGCAGCTCCCTGGCAGCCCCAGCAGCTCCGCCTGGGTGGGAAGAGGCAGAGCCGACCTAGGATCACAGTGGGCCTCTTGCTCTCCCTGCTCCCCTGAGGCAGCTGGGGCAAAGACGGCTTGGGCATCCACCCCGTTGCTCCCCTCTTCCCTCCCTCTGCTCTGCTGCTCCTGGGGCTCTGACAGCCCCTCCTGGGAGTTGCAGTGTGGACAGACCCAGCCCCTGCCAGCACCTTCCCACCCAGTAGGCCTCAGCTGAGGCCTAGGCCCAGGGGAAAGGCCCTAGCGGGGCTGAGTTGGGGTAGCTGCCCGTGCATGTCTGGACACACTCCCTGCAGCCTGCCCCTTCGTGGGGCAGTAGCCCTGGACGCCAGGAAGGCCTGGGCAAGGCTGGCCAAGGGCAGGGGCCTCGCTGGGTTGCCTCTGCCTCTGGCCTGTGGGGCCTCCCAGCAGAACCGGCCCTCTCCCTCTGGCACACCTCCCCGCCTGCCTCCAAAGGCCGTTTTGGAAGCACTCTGGCCGGCTGTTCCCGCAAATCGCGCACACTGCTCTGAAACCCGGGAGAAAAGTGCTTTGGGGTGGTCCTCTCTCCGGGCCCATGGCCCCGAGCCTGGGGACCAGCTCGGGGGTCCACACTCCCAGGCCAAGGCCCAACTCCATGCACACGTCTGTTTCCTGCCCCCTGCCCCTTCAGAGAGCTCGGCTGAGCCAGAGTCTGTCAGGCAGCTCCCTGGCAGCCCCAGCAGCTCCGCCTGGGTGGGAAGAGGCAGAGCCGACCTAGGATCACAGTGGGCCTCTTGCTCTCCCTGCTCCCCTGAGGCAGCTGGGGCAAAGACGGCTTGGGCATCCACCCCGTTGCTCCCCTCTTCCCTCTGCCAGAAGGCTCTGCCTCCTGGGACGTTGCAGTGTGGAGACAGCCCCTGCCAGCACCTTCCCACCCAGTAGGCCTCAGCTGAGGCCTAGGCCCAGGGGAAAGGCCCTAGCGGGGCTGAGTTGGGGTAGCTGCCCGTGCATGTCTGGACACACTCCCTGCAGCCTGCCCCTTCGTGGGGCAGTAGCCCTGGACGCCAGGAAGGCCTGGGCAAGGCTGGCCAAGGGCAGGGGCCTCGCTGGGTTGTGCCTCTGGCCTGTGGGGCCTCCCAGCAGAACCGGCCCTCTCCCTCTGGCACACCTCCCCGCCTGCCTCCAAAGGCCTCCAAAGGCCTGGTTTTGGAAGCACTCTGGCCGGCTGTTCCCGCAAATCGCGCACACTGCTCTGAAACCCGGGAGAAAAGTGCTTTGGGGTGGTCCTCTCTCCGGGCCCATGGCCCCGAGCCTGGGGACCAGCTCGGGGGTCCACACTCCCAGGCCAAGGCCCAACTCCATGCACACGTCTGTTCCCCCCCCTGCCCCTTCAGAGAGCTCGGCTGAGCCAGAGTCTGTCAGGCAGCTCCCTGGCAGCCCCAGCAGCTCCGCCTGGGTGGGAAGAGGCAGAGCCGACCTAGGATCACAGTGGGCCTCTTGCTCTCCCTGCTCCCCTGAGGCAGCTGGGGCAAAGACGGCTTGGGCATCCACCCCGTTGCTCCCCTCTTCCCTCTGCCAGAAGGCTCTGCCTCCTGGGACGTTGCAGTGTGGAGACAGCCCCTGCCAGCACCTTCCCACCCAGTAGGCCTCAGCTGAGGCCTAGGCCCAGGGGAAAGGCCCTAGCGGGGCTGAGTTGGGGTAGCTGCCCGTGCATGTCTGCACACTGCCCACTCCCTGCAGCCTGCCCCTTCGTGGGGCAGTAGCCCTGGACGCCAGGAAGGCCTGGGCAAGGCTGGCCAAGGGCAGGGGCCTCGCTGGGTTGTGCCTCTGGCCTGTGGGGCCTCCCAGCAGAACCGGCCCTCTCCCTCTGGCACACCTCCCCGCCTGCCTCCAAAGGCCGTTTTGGAAGCACTCTGGCCGGCTGTTCCCGCAAATCGCGCACACTGCTCTGAAACCCGGGGAGAAAAGTGCTTTGGGGTGGTCCTCTCTCCGGGCCCATGGCCCCGAGCCTGGGGACCAGCTCGGGGGTCCACACTCCCAGGCCAAGGCCCAACTCCATGCACACCCTGTTCCTGCCCCCTGCCCCTTCAGAGAGCTCGGCTGAGCCAGAGTCTGTCAGGCAGCTCCCTGGCAGCCCCAGCAGCTCCGCCTGGGTGGGAAGAGGCAGAGCCCTAGGATCACAGTGGGCCTCTTGCTCTGCTCTCCCCCTGCTGGGCTGAGGCAGCTGGGGGCAAAGACGGCTTGGGCATCCCCCCCGTTGCTCCCCTCTTCCCTCTGCCAGAAGGCTCTGCCTCCTGGGACGTTGCAGTGTGGAGACAGCCCCTGCCAGCACCTTCCCACCCAGTAGGCCTCAGCTGAGGCCTAGGCCCAGGGGAAAGGCCCTAGCGGGGCTGAGTTGGGGTAGCTGCCCGTGTGCATGTCTGGACACACTCCCTGCAGCCTGCCCCTTCGTGGGGCAGTAGCCCTGGACGCCAGGAAGGCCTGGGCAAGGCTGGCCAAGGGCAGGGGCCTCGCTGGGTTGTGCCTCTGGCCTGTGGGGCCTCCCAGCAGAACCGGCCCTCTCCCTCTGGCACACCTCCCCGCCTGCCTCCAAAGGCCGTTTTGGAAGCACTCTGGCCGGCTGTTCCCGCAAATCGCGCACACTGCTCTGAAACCCGGGAGAAAAGTGCTTTGGGGTGGTCCTCTCTCCGGGCCATGGCCCCCCCTGGGGACCCTCGGGGGGGGACCAGCCAGGGGGGTCCCACACTCCCAGGCCAAGGCCCAACTCCATGCACACGTCCCTTCCTGCCCCCTGCCCCTTCAGAGAGCTCGGCTGAGCCAGAGTCTGTCAGGCAGCTCCCTGGCAGCCCCAGCAGCTCCGCCTGGGTGGGAAGAGGCAGAGCCGACCTAGGATCACAGTGGGCCTCTTGCTCTCCCTGCTCCCCTGAGGCAGCTGGGGCAAAGACGGCTTGGGCATCCACCCCGTTGCTCCCCTCTTCCCTCTGCCAGAAGGCTCTGCCTCCTGGGACGTTGCAGTGTGGAGACAGCCCCTGCCAGCACCTTCCCACCCAGTAGGCCTCAGCTGAGGCCTAGGCCCAGGGGAAAGGCCCTAGCGGGGGGCTGAGTTGGGGTAGCTGCCCGTGCATGTCTGGACACACTCCCTGCAGCCTGCCCCTTCGTGGGGCAGTAGCCCTGGACGCCAGGAAGGCCTGGGCAAGGCTGGCCAGGCAGGGGCCTCGGGGGTGCCTCTGGCTGGGGCCTTGTGCCGGCCCTCTCCCTGTGGGGCCCCCCAGCAGAACCGGCCCTCTCCCTCTGGCACACCTCCCCGCCTGCCTCCAAAGGCCGTTTTGGAAGCACTCTGGCCGGCTGTTCCCGCAAATCGCGCACACTGCTCTGAAACCCGGGAGAAAAGTGCTTTGGGGTGGTCCTCTCTCCGGGCCCATGGCCCCGAGCCTGGGGACCAGCTCGGGGGTCCACACTCCCAGGCCAAGGCCCAACTCCATGCACACGTCTGTTCCTGCCCCCTGCCCCTTCAGAGAGCTCGGCTGAGCCAGAGTCTGTCAGGCAGCTCCCTGGCAGCCCCAGCAGCTCCGCCTGGGTGGGAAGAGGCAGAGCCGACCTAGGATCACAGTGGGCCTCTGCTCTCCCTGCTCCCCTGAGGCAGCTGGGGCAAAGACGGCTTGGGCATCCACCCCGTTGCTCCCCTCTTCCCTCTGCCAGAAGGCTCTGCCTCCTGGGACGTTGCAGTGTGGAGACAGTGGAGCCAGCACCCCCCCCCCACCTTCCCACCCAGTAGGCCTCAGGCTGAGGCCTAGGCCCAGGGGAAAGGCCCTAGCGGGGCTGAGTTGGGGTAGCTGCCCGTGCATGTCTGGACACACTCCCTGCAGCCTGCCCCTTCGTGGGGGCAGTAGCCCTGGACGCCAGGAAGGCCTGGGCAAGGCTGGCCAAGGGCAGGGGCCTCGCTGGGTTGTGCCTCTGGCCTGTGGGGCCTCCCAGCAGAACCGGCCCTCTCCCTCTGGCACACCTCCCCGCCTGCCTCCAAAGGCCGTTTTGGAAGCACTCTGGCCGGCTGTTCCCGCAAATCGCGCACACTGCTCTGAAACCCGGGAGAAAAGTGCTTTGGGGTGGTCCTCTCTCCGGGCCCATGGCCCCGAGCCTGGGGACCAGCTCGGGGGTCCACACTCCCAGGCCAAGGCCCAACTCCATGCACACGTCTGTTCCTGCCCCCTGCCCCTTCAGAGAGCTCGGCGGCTGAGCCAGAGTCTGTCAGGCAGTCAGCCCCAGCTCCGCCTGGCAGCCCCAGCAGCTCCAGTGGGCCTGGGTGGGAAGAGGCAGAGCCGACCTAGGATCACAGTGGGCCTGCTCTGCTGCTGCCCCTGCCCCTGAGGCAGCTGGGGCAAAGACGGCTTGGGCATCCCCCCCCGTTGCCCCCTCTTCCCTCTGCCAGAAGGCTCTGCCTCCTGGGACGTTGCAGTGTGGAGACAGCCCCTGCCAGCACCTTCCCACCCAGTAGGCCTCAGCTGAGGCCTAGGCCCAGGGGAAAGGCCCTAGCGGGGCTGAGTTGGGGTAGCTGCCCGTGCATGTCTGGACACACTCCCTGCAGCCTGCCCCTTCGTGGGGCAGTAGCCCTGGACGCCAGGAAGGCCTGGGCAAGGCTGGCCAAGGGCAGGGGCCTCGCTGGGTTGTGCCTCTGGCCTGTGGGGCCTCCCAGCAGAACCGGCCCTCTCCCTCTGGCACACCTCCCCGCCTGCCTCCAAAGGCCGTTTTGGAAGCACTCTGGCCGGCTGTTCCCGCAAATCGCGCACACTGCTCTCGCGCACACTGCTCTGAAACCCGGGAGAAAAGTGCTTTGGGGTGGTCCTCTCTCCGGGCCCATGGCCCCGAGCCTGGGGACCAGCTCGGGGGTCCACACTCCCAGGCCAAGGCCCAACTCCATGCACACTGTCTGTTCCTGCCCCCTGCCCCTTCAGAGAGCTCGGCTGAGCCAGAGTCTGTCAGGCAGCTCCCTGGCAGCCCCAGCAGCTCCGCCTGGGTGGGAAGAGGCAGAGCCGACCTAGGATCACAGTGGGCCTCTTGCTCTCCCTGCTCCCCTGAGGCAGCTGGGGCAAAGACGGCTTGGGCATCCACCCCGTTGCTCCCCTCTTCCCTCTGCCAGAAGGCTCTGCCTCCTGGGACGTTGCAGTGTGGAGACAGCCCCTGCCAGCACCTTCCCACCCAGTAGGCCTCAGCTGAGGCCTAGGCCCAGGGGAAAGGCCCTAGCGGGGCTGAGTTGGGGTAGCTGCCCGTGCATGTCTGGACACACACTGCAGCCTGCCCCTTCGTGGGGCAGTAGCCCTGGAGGCCAGGAAGGCCTGGGCAAGGCTGGCCAAGGGCAGGGGCCTCGCTGGGTTGTGCCTCTGGCCTGTGGGGCCTCCCAGCAGAACCGGCCCTCTCCCTCTGGCACACCTCCCCGCCTGCCTCCAAAGGCCGTTTTGGAAGCACTCTGGCCGGCTGTTCCCGCAAATCGCGCACACTGCTCTGAAACCCGGGAGAAAAGTGCTTTGGGGTGGTCCTCTCTCCGGGCCCATGGCCCCGAGCCTGGGGACCAGCTCGGGGGTCCACACTCCCAGGCCAAGGCCCAACTCCATGCACACGTCTGTTCCTGCCCCCTGCCCCTTCAGAGAGCTCGGCTGAGCCAGAGTCTGTCAGGCAGCTCCCTGGCAGCCCCAGCAGCTCCGCCTGGGTGGGAAGAGGCAGAGCCGACCTAGGATCACAGTGGGCCTCTTGCTCTCCCTGCTCCCCTGAGGCAGCTGGGGCAAAGACGGCTTTGGGCATCCACCCCGTTGCTCCCCCGTTGCTCCCCTCTTCCCTCTGCCAGAAGGCTCTGCCTCCTGGGACGTTGCAGTGTGGAGACAGCCCCTGCCAGCACCTTCCCACCCAGCTAGGCCTCAGCTGAGGCCTAGGCCCAGGGGAAAGGCCCTAGCGGGGCTGAGTTGGGGTAGCTGCCCGTGCATGTCTGGACACACTCCCTGCAGCCTGCCCCTTCGTGGGGCAGTAGCCCTGGACGCCAGGAAGGCCTGGGCAAGGCTGGCCAAGGGCAGGGGCCTCGCTGGGTTGTGCCTCTGGCCTGTGGGGCCTCCCAGCAGAACCGGCCCTCTCCCTCTGGCACACCTCCCCGCCTGCCTCCAAAGGCCGTTTTGGAAGCACTCTGGCCGGCTGTTCCCGCAAATCGCGCACACACTGCTCTGAAACCCGGGAGAAAAGTGCTTTGGGGTGGTCCTCTCTCCGGGCCCATGGCCCCGAGCCTGGGGACCAGCTCGGGGGTCCACACTCCCAGGCAGGCCCCCAACTCCATGCACACGTCTGTTCCTGCCCCCTGCCCCTTCAGAGAGCTCGGCTGAGCCAGAGTCAGTCAGGCAGCTCCCTGGCAGCCCCAGCAGCTCCGCCTGGGTGGGAAGAGGCAGAGCCGACCTAGGATCACAGTGGGCCTCTTGCTCTCCCTGCTCCCCTGAGGCAGCTGGGGCAAAGACGGCTTGGGCATCCACCCCGTTGCTCCCCTCTTCCCTCTGCCAGAAGGCTCTGCCTCCTGGGACGTTGCAGTGTGGAGACAGCCCCTGCCAGCACCTTCCCACCCAGTAGGCCTCAGCTGAGGCCTAGGCCCAGGGGAAAGGCCCTAGCGGGGCTGAGTTGGGGTAGCTGCCCGTGCATGTCTGGACACACTCCCTGCAGCCTGCCCCTTCGTGGGGCAGTAGCCCTGGACGCCAGGAAGGCCTGGGCAAGGCTGGCCAAGGGCAGGGGCCTCGCTGGGTTGTGCCTCTGGCCTGTGGGGCCTCCCAGCAGAACCCGGCCCTCTCCCTCTGGCACACCTCCCCGCCTGCCTCCAAAGGCCGTTTTGGAAGCACTCTGGCCGGCTGTTCCCGCAAATCGCGCACACTGCTCTGAAACCCGGGAGAAAAGTGCTTTGGGGTGGTCCTCTCTCCGGGCCCATGGCCCCGAGCCTGGGGACCAGCTCGGGGGTCCACACTCCCAGGCCAAGGCCCAACTCCATGCACACGTCTGTTCCTGCCCCCTGCCCCTTCAGAGAGCTCGGCTGAGCCAGAGTCTGTCAGGCAGCTCCCTGGCAGCCCCAGCAGCTCCGCCTGGGTGGGAAGAGGCAGAGCCGACCTAGGATCACAGTGGGCCTCTTGCTCTCCCTGCTCCCCTGAGGCAGCTGGGGCAAAGACGGCTTGGGCATCCCCCCGTTGCTCCCCTCTTCCCTCTGCCAGAAGGCTCTGCCTCCTGGGACGTTGCAGTGTGGAGACAGCCCCTGCCAGCACCTTCCCACCCAGTAGGCCTCAGCTGAGGCCTAGGCCCAGGGGGAAAGGCCCTAGGGGAGTTGGGGGGCTGAGTTGGGGTAGCTGCCCGTGCATGTCTGGACACACTCCCTGCAGCCTGCCCCTTCGTGGGGGCAGTAGCCCTGGACGCCAGGAAGGCCTGGGCAAGGCTGGCCAAGGGCAGGGGCCTCGCTGGGTTGTGCCTCTGGCCTGTGGGGCCTCCCAGCAGAACCGGCCCTCTCCCTCTGGCACACCTCCCCGCCTGCCTCCAAAGGCCGTTTTGGAAGCACTCTGGCCGGCTGTTCCCGCAAATCGCGCACACTGCTCTGAAACCCGGGAGAAAAGTGCTTTGGGGTGGTCCTCTCTCCGGGCCCATGGCCCCGAGCCTGGGGACCAGCTCGGGGGTCCACACTCCCAGGCCAAGGCCCAACTCCATGCACACGTCTGTTCCTGCCCCCTGCCCCTTCAGAGAGCTCGGCTGAGCCAGAGTCTGTCAGGCAGCTCCCTGGCAGCCCCAGCAGCTCCGCCTGGGTGGGAAGAGGCAGAGCCGACCTAGGATCACAGTGCCTCCTCTTGCTCTCCCTGCTCCCCTGAGGCAGCTGGGGCAAAGACGGCTTGGGCATCCACCCCGTTGCTCCCCTCTTCCCTCTGCCAGAAGGCTCTGCCTCCTGGGACGTTGCAGTGTGGAGACAGCCCCTGCCAGCACCTTCCCACCCAGTAGGCCTCAGCTGAGGCCTAGGCCCAGGGGAAAGGCCCTAGCGGGGCTGAGTTGGGGTAGCTGCCCGTGCATGTCTGGACACACTCCCTGCAGCCTGCCCCTTCGTGGGGCAGTAGCCCTGGACGCCAGGAAGGCCTGGGCAAGGCTGGCCAAGGGCAGGGGCCTCGCTGGGTTGTGCCTCTGGCCTGTGGGGCCTCCCAGCAGAACCGGCCCTCTCCCTCTGGCACACCTCCCCGCCTGCCTCCAAAGGCCGTTTTGGAAGCACTCTGGCCGGCTGTTCCCGCAAATCGCGCACACTGCTCTGAAACCCGGGAGAAAAGTGCTTTGGGGTGGTCCTCTCTCCCCGGGCCCATGGCCCCGAGCCGGGGGGGGACCAGCTCGGGGGTCCACACTCCCAGGCCAAGGCCCAACTCCATGCACACGTCTGTTCCTGCCCCCTGCCCCTTCAGAGAGCTCGGCTGAGCCAGAGTCTGTCAGGCAGCTCCCTGGCAGCCCCAGCAGCTCCGCCTGGGTGGGAAGAGGCAGAGCCGACCTAGGATCACAGTGGGCCTCTTGCTCTCCCTG
Organism: Odocoileus hemionus; assembly: GCA_020976825.1. Taxonomy (NCBI): domain Eukaryota; kingdom Metazoa; phylum Chordata; class Mammalia; order Artiodactyla; family Cervidae; genus Odocoileus; species Odocoileus hemionus. The sequence goes on along the minus strand of JAJLRB010005427.1, from coordinate 1,600,914 downwards.
CTCCCCTGAGGCAGCTGGGGCAAAGACGGCTTGGGCATCCACCCCGTTGCTCCCCTCTTCCCTCTGCCAGAAGGCTCTGCCTCCTGGGACGTTGCAGTGTGGAGACAGCCCCTGCCAGCACCTTCCCACCCAGTAGGCCTCAGCTGAGGCCTAGGCCCAGGGGAAAGGCCCTAGCGGGGCTGAGTTGGGGTAGCTGCCCGTGCATGTCTGGACACACTCCCTGCAGCCTGCCCCTTCGTGGGGCAGTAGCCCTGGACGCCAGGAAGGCCTGGGCAAGGCTGGCCAAGGGCAGGGGCCTCGCTGGGTTGTGCCTCTGGCCTGTGGGGCCTCCCAGCAGAACCGGCCCTCTCCCTCTGGCACACCTCCCCGCCTGCCTCCAAAGGCCGTTTTGGAAGCACTCTGGCCGGCTGTTCCCGCAAATCGCGCACACTGCTCTGAAACCCGGGAGAAAAGTGCTTTGGGGTGGTCCTCTCTCCGGGCCCATGGCCCCGAGCCTGGGGACCAGCTCGGGGGTCCACACTCCCAGGCCAAGGCCCAACTCCATGCACACGTCTGTTCCTGCCCCCTGCCCCTTCAGAGAGCTCGGCTGAGCCAGAGTCTGTCAGGCAGCTCCCTGGCAGCCCCAGCAGCTCCGCCTGGGTGGGAAGAGGCAGAGCCGACCTAGGATCACAGTGGGCCTCTTGCTCTCCCTGCTCCCCTGAGGCAGCTGGGGCAAAGACGGCTTGGGCATCCACCCCGTTGCTCCCCTCTTCCCTCTGCCAGAAGGCTCTGCCTCCTGGGACGTTGCAGTGTGGAGACAGCCCCTGCCAGCACCTTCCCACCCAGTAGGCCTCAGCTGAGGCCTAGGCCCAGGGGAAAGGCCCTAGCGGGGCTGAGTTGGGGTAGCTGCCCGTGCATGTCTGGACACACTCCCTGCAGCCTGCCCCTTCGTGGGGCAGTAGCCCTGGACGCCAGGAAGGCCTGGGCAAGGCTGGCCAAGGGCAGGGGCCTCGCTGGGTTGTGCCTCTGGCCTGTGGGGCCTCCCAGCAGAACCGGCCCTCTCCCTCTGGCACACCTCCCCGCCTGCCTCCAAAGGCCGTTTTGGAAGCACTCTGGCCGGCTGTTCCCGCAAATCGCGCACACTGCTCTGAAACCCGGGAGAAAAGTGCTTTGGGGTGGTCCTCTCTCCGGGCCCATGGCCCCGAGCCTGGGGACCAGCTCGGGGGTCCACACTCCCAGGCCAAGGCCCAACTCCATGCACACGTCTGTTCCTGCCCCCTGCCCCCCTTCAGAGAGCTCGGCTGAGCCAGAGTCTGTCAGGCAGCTCCCTGGCAGCCCCAGCAGCTCCGCCTGGGTGGGAAGAGCAGAGCCGACCTAGGATCACAGTGGGCCTCTGCTCTCCCTGCTCCCCTGGGGCAAAGCAGCTGGGGCAAAGACGGCTTGGGCATCCACCCCGTTGCTCCCCTCTTCCCTCTGCCAGAAGGCTCTGCCTCCTGGGACGTTGCAGTGTGGAGACAGCCCCTGCCAGCACCTTCCCACCCAGTAGGCCTCAGCTGAGGCCTAGGCCCAGGGGAAAGGCCCTAGCGGGGCTGAGTTGGGGTAGCTGCCCGTGCATGTCTGGACACACTCCCTGCAGCCTGCCCCTTCGTGGGGCAGTAGCCCTGGACGCCAGGAAGGCCTGGGCAAGGCTGGCCAAGGGCAGGGGCCTCGCTGGGTTGTGCCTCTGGCCTGTGGGGCCTCCCAGCAGAACCGGCCCTCTCCCTCTGGCACACCTCCCCGCCTGCCTCCAAAGGCCGTTTTGGAAGAAGCACTCTGGCCGGCTGTTCCCGCAAATCGCGCACACTGCTCTGAAACCCGGGAGAAAAGTGCTTTGGGGTGGTCCTCTCTCCGGGCCCATGGCCCCGAGCCTGGGGACCAGCTCGGGGGTCCACACTCCCAGGCCAAGGCCCAACTCCATGCACACGTCTGTTCCTGCCCCCTGCCCCTTCAGAGAGCTCGGCTGAGCCAGAGTCTGTCAGGCAGCTCCCTGGCAGCCCCAGCAGCTCCGCCTGGGTGGGAAGAGGCAGAGCCGACCTAGGATCACAGTGGGCCTCTTGCTCTCCCTGCTCCCCTGAGGCAGCTGGGGCAAAGACGGCTTGGGCATCCACCCCGTTGCTCCCCTCTTCCCTCTGCCAGAAGGCTCTGCCTCCTGGGACGTTGCAGTGTGGAGACAGCCCCTGCCAGCACCTTCCCACCCAGTAGGCCTCAGCTGAGGCCTAGGCCCAGGGGAAAGGCCCTAGCAGGGGGGCTAGCGGGGCTGAGTTGGGGGGGTAGCTGCCCGTGCATGTGCATGTCTGGACACACTCCCTGCAGCCTGCCCCTTCGTGGGGCAGTAGCCCTGGACGCCAGGAAGGCCTGGGCAAGGCTGGCCAAGGGCAGGGGCCTCGCTGGGTTGTGCCTCTGGCCTGTGGGGCCTCCCAGCAGAACCGGCCCTCTCCCTCTGGCACACCTCCCCGCCTGCCTCCAAAGGCCGTTTTGGAAGCACTCTGGCCGGCTGTTCCCGCAAATCGCGCACACTGCTCTGAAACCCGGGAGAAAAGTGCTTTGGGGTGGTCCTCTCTCCGGGCCCATGGCCCCGAGCCTGGGGACCAGCTCGGGGGTCCACACTCCCAGGCCAAGGCCCAACTCCATGCACACGTCTGTTCCTGCCCCCTGCCCCTTCAGAGAGCTCGGCTGAGCCAGAGTCTGTCAGGCAGCTCCCTGGCAGCCCCAGCAGCTCCGCCTGGGTGGGAAGAGGCAGAGCCGACCTAGGATCACAGTGGGCCTCTTGCTCTCCGCTCCCCTGAGGCAGCTGGGGCAAAGACGGCTTGGGCATCCACCCCGTTGCTCCCCTCTTCCCTCTGCCAGAAGGCTCTGCCTCCTGGGACGTTGCAGTGTGGAGACAGCCCCTGCCAGCACCTTCCCACCCAGTAGGCCTCAGCTGAGGCCTAGGCCCAGGGGAAAGGCCCTAGCGGGGCTGAGTTGGGGTAGCTGCCCGTGCATGTCTGGACACACTCCCTGCAGCCTGCCCCTTCGTGGGGCAGTAGCCCTGGACGCCAGGAAGGCCTGGGCAAGGCTGGCCAAGGGCAGGGGCCTCGCTGGGTTGTGCCTCTGGCCTGTGGGGCCTCCCAGCAGAACCGGCCCTCTCCCTCTGGCACACCTCCCCGCCTGCCTCCAAAGGCCGTTTTGGAAGCACTCTGGCCGGCTGTTCCCGCAAATCGCGCACACTGCTCTGAAACCCGGGAGAAAAGTGCTTTGGGGTGGTCCTCTCTCCGGGCCCATGGCCCCGAGCCTGGGGGGACCAGCTCGGGGGTCCACACTCCCAGGCCAAGGCCCAACTCCATGCACACGTCTGTTCCTGCCCCCTGCCCCTTCAGAGAGCTCGGCTGAGCCAGAGTCTGTCAGGCAGCTCCCTGGCAGCCCCAGCAGCTCCGCCTGGGTGGGAAGAGGCAGAGCCGACCTAGGATCACAGTGGGCCTCTTGCTCTCCCTGCTCCCCTGAGGCAGCTGGGGCAAAGACGGCTTGGGCATCCACCCCGTTGCTCCCCTCTTCCCTCTGCCAGAAGGCTCTGCCTCCTGGGACGTTGCAGTGTGGAGACAGCCCCTGCCAGCACCTTCCCACCCAGTAGGCCTCAGCTGAGGCCTAGGCCCAGGGGAAAGGCCCTAGCGGGGCTGAGTTGGGGTAGCTGCCCGTGCATGTCTGGACACACTCCCTGCAGCCTGCCCCTTCGTGGGGCAGTAGCCCTGGACGCCAGGAAGGCCTGGGCAAGGCTGGCCAAGGGCAGGGGCCTCGCGGGTTGCCTCTGGCCTGTGGGGCCTCCCAGCAGAACCGGCCCTCTCCCTCTGGCACACCTCCCCGCCTGCCTCCAAAGGCCGTTTTGGAAGCACTCTGGCCGGCTGTTCCCGCAAATCGCGCACACTGCTCTGAAACCCGGGAGAAAAGTGCTTTGGGGTGGTCCTCTCTCCGGGCCCATGGCCCCGAGCCTGGGGACCAGCTCGGGGGTCCACACTCCCAGGCCAAGGCCCAACTCCATGCACACGTCTGTTCCTGCCCCCTGCCCCTTCAGAGAGCTCGGCTGAGCCAGAGTCTGTCAGGCAGCTCCCTGGCAGCCCCAGCAGCTCCGCCTGGGTGGGAAGAGGCAGAGCCGACCTAGGATCACAGTGGGCCTCTTGCTCTCCCTGCTCCCCTGAGGCAGCTGGGGCAAAGACGGCTTGGGCATCCACCCCGTTGCTCCCCTCTTCCCTCTGCCAGAAGGCTCTGCCTCCTGGGACGTTGCAGTGTGGAGACAGCCCCTGCCAGCACCTTCCCACCCAGTAGGCCTCAGCTGAGGCCTAGGCCCAGGGGAAAGGCCCTAGCGGGGCTGAGTTGGGGTAGCTGCCCGTGCATGTCTGGACACACTCCCTGCAGCCTGCCCCTTCGTGGGGCAGTAGCCCTGGACGCCAGGAAGGCCTGGGCAAGGCTGGCCAAGGGCAGGGGCCTCGCTGGGTTGTGCCTCTGGCCTGTGGGGCCTCCCAGCAGAACCGGCCCTCTCCCTCTGGCACACCTCCCCGCCTGCCTCCAAAGGCCGTTTTGGAAGCACTCTGGCCGGCTGTTCCCGCAAATCGCGCACACTGCTCTGAAACCCGGGAGAAAAGTGCTTTGGGGTGGTCCTCTCTCCGGGCCCATGGCCCCGAGCCTGGGGACCAGCTCGGGGGTCCACACTCCCAGGCCAAGGCCCAACTCCATGCACACGTCTGTTCCTGCCCCCTGCCCCTTCAGAGAGCTCGGCTGAGCCAGAGTCTGTCAGGCCCCTGGCAGCCCCAGCAGCTCCGCCTGGGTGGGAAGAGGCAGAGCCGACCTAGGATCACAGTGGGCCTCTTGCTCTCCCTGCTCCCCTGAGGCAGCTGGGGCAAAGACGGCTTGGGCATCCACCCCGTTGCTCCCCTCTTCCCTCTGCCAGAAGGCTCTGCCTCCTGGGACGTTGCAGTGTGGAGACAGCCCCTGCCAGCACCTTCCCACCCAGTAGGCCTCAGCTGAGGCCTAGGCCCAGGGGAAAGGCCCTAGCGGGGCTGAGTTGGGGTAGCTGCCCGTGCATGTCTGGACACACTCCCTGCAGCCTGCCCCTTCGTGGGGCAGTAGCCCTGGACGCCAGGAAGGCCTGGGCAAGGCTGGCCAAGGGCAGGGGCCTCGCTGGGTTGTGCCTCTGGCCTGTGGGGCCTCCCAGCAGAACCGGCCCTCTCCCTCTGGCACACCTCCCCGCCTGCCTCCAAAGGCCGTTTTGGAAGCACTCTGGCCGGCTGTTCCCGCAATCGCGCACACTGCTCTGAAACCCGGGAGAAAAGTGCTTTGGGGTGGTCCTCTCTCCGGGCCCATGGCCCCGAGCCTGGGGACCAGCTCGGGGGTCCACACTCCCAGGCCAAGGCCCAACTCCATGCACACGTCTGTTCCTGCCCCCTGCCCCTTCAGAGAGCTCGGCTGAGCCAGAGTCTGTCAGGCAGCTCCCTGGCAGCCCCAGCAGCTCCGCCTGGGTGGGAAGAGGCAGAGCCGACCTAGGATCACAGTGGGCCTCTTGCTCTCCCTGCTCCCCTGAGGCAGCTGGGGCAAAGACGGCTTGGGCATCCACCCCGTTGCTCCCCTCTTCCCTCTGCCAGAAGGCTCTGCCTCCTGGGACGTTGCAGTGTGGAGACAGCCCCTGCCAGCACCTTCCCACCCAGTAGGCCTCAGCTGAGGCCTAGGCCCAGGGGAAAGGCCCTAGCGGGGCTGAGTTGGGGTAGCTGCCCGTGCATGTCTGGACACACTCCCTGCAGCCTGCCCCTTCGTGGGGCAGTAGCCCTGGACGCCAGGAAGGCCTGGGCAAGGCTGGCCAAGGGCAGGGGCCTCGCTGGGTTGTGCCTCTGGCCTGTGGGGCCTCCCAGCAGAACCGGCCCTCTCCCTCTGGCACACCTCCCCGCCTGCCTCCAAAGGCCGTTTTGGAAGCACTCTGGCCGGCTGTTCCCGCAAATCGCGCACACTGCTCTGAAACCCGGGAGAAAAGTGCTTTGGGGTGGTCCTCTCTCCGGGCCCATGGCCCCGAGCCTGGGGACCAGCTCGGGGGTCCACACTCCCAGGCCAAGGCCCAACTCCATGCACACGTCTGTTCCTGCCCCCTGCCCCTTCAGAGAGCTCGGCTGAGCCAGAGTCTGTCAGGCAGCTCCCTGGCAGCCCCAGCAGCTCCGCCTGGGTGGGAAGAGGCAGAGCCGACCTAGGATCACAGTGGGCCTCTTGCTCTCCCTGCTCCCCTGAGGCAGCTGGGGCAAAGACGGCTTGGGCATCCACCCCGTTGCTCCCCTCTTCCCTCTGCCAGAAGGCTCTGCCTCCTGGGACGTTGCAGTGTGGAGACAGCCCCTGCCAGCACCTTCCCACCCAGTAGGCCTCAGCTGAGGCCTAGGCCCAGGGGAAAGGCCCTAGCGGGGCTGAGTTGGGGTAGCTGCCCGTGCATGTCTGGACACACTCCCTGCAGCCTGCCCCTTCGTGGGGCAGTAGCCCTGGACGCCAGGAAGGCCTGGGCAAGGCTGGCCAAGGGCAGGGGCCTCGCTGGGTTGTGCCTCTGGCCTGTGGGGCCTCCCAGCAGAACCGGCCCTCTCCCTCTGGCACACCTCCCCGCCTGCCTCCAAAGGCCGTTTTGGAAGCACTCTGGCCGGCTGTTCCCGCAAATCGCGCACACTGCTCTGAAACCCGGGAGAAAAGTGCTTTGGGGTGGTCCTCTCTCCGGGCCCATGGCCCCGAGCCTGGGGACCAGCTCGGGGGTCCACACTCCCAGGCCAAGGCCCAACTCCATGCACACGTCTGTTCCTGCCCCCTGCCCCTTCAGAGAGCTCGGCTGAGCCAGAGTCTGTCAGGCAGCTCCCTGGCAGCCCCAGCAGCTCCGCCTGGGTGGGAAGAGGCAGAGCCGACCTAGGATCACAGTGGGCCTCTTGCTCTCCCTGCTCCCCTGAGGCAGCTGGGGCAAAGACGGCTTGGGCATCCACCCCGTTGCTCCCCTCTTCCCTCTGCCAGAAGGCTCTGCCTCCTGGGACGTTGCAGTGTGGAGACAGCCCCTGCCAGCACCTTCCCACCCAGTAGGCCTCAGCTGAGGCCTAGGCCCAGGGGAAAGGCCCTAGCGGGGCTGAGTTGGGGTAGCTGCCCGTGCATGTCTGGACACACTCCCTGCAGCCTGCCCCTTCGTGGGGCAGTAGCCCTGGACGCCAGGAAGGCCTGGGCAAGGCTGGCCAAGGGCAGGGGCCTCGCTGGGTTGTGCCTCTGGCCTGTGGGGCCTCCCAGCAGAACCGGCCCTCTCCCTCTGGCACACCTCCCCGCCTGCCTCCAAAGGCCGTTTTGGAAGCACTCTGGCCGGCTGTTCCCGCAAATCGCGCACACTGCTCTGAAACCCGGGAGAAAAGTGCTTTGGGGTGGTCCTCTCTCCGGGCCCATGGCCCCGAGCCTGGGGACCAGCTCGGGGGTCCACACTCCCAGGCCAAGGCCCAACTCCATGCACACGTCTGTTCCTGCCCCCTGCCCCTTCAGAGAGCTCGGCTGAGCCAGAGTCTGTCAGGCAGCTCCCTGGCAGCCCCAGCAGCTAGGCCCAGGGGAAAGGCCCTAGCGGGGCTGAGTTGGGGTAGCTGCCCGTGCATGTCTGGACACACTCCCTGCAGCCTGCCCCTTCGTGGGGCAGTAGCCCTGGACGCCAGGAAGGCCTGGGCAAGGCTGGCCAAGGGCAGGGGCCTCGCTGGGTTGTGCCTCTGGCCTGTGGGGCCTCCCAGCAGAACCGGCCCTCTCCCTCTGGCACACCTCCCCGCCTGCCTCCAAAGGCCGTTTTGGAAGCACTCTGGCCGGCTGTTCCCGCAAATCGCGCACACTGCTCTGAAACCCGGGAGAAAAGTGCTTTGGGGTGGTCCTCTCTCCGGGCCCATGGCCCCGAGCCTGGGGACCAGCTCGGGGGTCCACACTCCCAGGCCAAGGCCCAACTCCATGCACACGTCTGTTCCTGCCCCCTGCCCCTTCAGAGAGCTCGGCTGAGCCAGAGTCTGTCAGGCAGCTCCCTGGCAGCCCCAGCAGCTCCGCCTGGGTGGGAAGAGGCAGAGCCGACCTAGGATCACAGTGGGCCTCTTGCTCTCCCTGCTCCCCTGAGGCAGCTGGGGCAAAGACGGCTTGGGCATCCACCCCGTTGCTCCCCTCTTCCCTCTGCCAGAAGGCTCTGCCTCCTGGGACGTTGCAGTGTGGAGACAGCCCCTGCCAGCACCTTCCCACCCAGTAGGCCTCAGCTGAGGCCTAGGCCCAGGGGAAAGGCCCTAGCGGGGCTGAGTTGGGGTAGCTGCCCGTGCATGTCTGGACACACACCCTGCAGCCTGCCCCTTCGTGGGGCAGTAGCCCTGGACGCCAGGAAGGCCTGGGCAAGGCTGGCCAAGGGCAGGGGCCTCGCTGGGTTGTGCCTCTGGCCTGTGGGGCCTCCCAGCAGAACCGGCCCTCTCCCTCTGGCACACCTCCCCGCCTGCCTCCAAAGGCCGTTTTGGAAGCACTCTGGCCGGCTGTTCCCGCAAATCGCGCACACTGCTCTGAAACCCGGGAGAAAAGTGCTTTGGGGTGGTCCTCTCTCCGGGCCCATGGCCCCGAGCCTGGGGACCAGCTCGGGGGTCCACACTCCCAGGCCAAGGCCCAACTCCATGCACACGTCTGTTCCTGCCCCCTGCCCCTTCAGAGAGCTCGGCTGAGCCAGAGTCTGTCAGGCAGCTCCCTGGCAGCCCCAGCAGCTCCGCCTGGGTGGGAAGAGGCAGAGCCGACCTAGGATCACAGTGGGCCTCTTGCTCTCCCTGCTCCCCTGAGGCAGCTGGGGCAAAGACGGCTTGGGCATCCACCCCGTTGCTCCCCTCTTCCCTCTGCCAGAAGGCTCTGCCTCCTGGGACGTTGCAGTGTGGAGACAGCCCCTGCCAGCACCTTCCCACCCAGTAGGCCTCAGCTGAGGCCTAGGCCCAGGGGAAAGGCCCTAGCGGGGCTGAGTTGGGGTAGCTGCCCGTGCATGTCTGGACACACTCCCTGCAGCCTGCCCCTTCGTGGGGCAGTAGCCCTGGACGCCAGGAAGGCCTGGGCAAGGCTGGCCAAGGGCAGGGGCCTCGCTGGGTTGTGCCTCTGGCCTGTGGGGCCTCCCAGCAGAACCGGCCCTCTCCCTCTGGCACACCTCCCCGCCTGCCTCCAAAGGCCGTTTTGGAAGCACTCTGGCCGGCTGTTCCCGCAAATCGCGCACACTGCTCTGAAACCCGGGAGAAAAGTGCTTTGGGGTGGTCCTCTCTCCGGGCCCATGGCCCCGAGCCTGGGGACCAGCTCGGGGGTCCACACTCCCAGGCCAAGGCCCAACTCCATGCACACGTCTGTTCCTGCCCCCTGCCCCTTCAGAGAGCTCGGCTGAGCCAGAGTCTGTCAGGCAGCTCCCTGGCAGCCCCAGCAGCTCCGCCTGGGTGGGAAGAGGCAGAGCCGACCTAGGATCACAGTGGGCCTCTTGCTCTCCCTGCTCCCCTGAGGCAGCTGGGGCAAAGACGGCTTGGGCATCCACCCCGTTGCTCCCCTCTTCCCTCTGCCAGAAGGCTCTGCCTCCTGGGACGTTGCAGTGTGGAGACAGCCCCTGCCAGCACCTTCCCACCCAGTAGGCCTCAGCTGAGGCCTAGGCCCAGGGGAAAGGCCCTAGCGGGGCTGAGTTGGGGTAGCTGCCCGTGCATGTCTGGACACACTCCCTGCAGCCTGCCCCTTCGTGGGGCAGTAGCCCTGGACGCCAGGAAGGCCTGGGCAAGGCTGGCCAAGGGCAGGGGCCTCGCTGGGTTGTGCCTCTGGCCTGTGGGGCCTCCCAGCAGAACCGGCCCTCTCCCTCTGGCACACCTCCCCGCCTGCCTCCAAAGGCCGTTTTGGAAGCACTCTGGCCGGCTGTTCCCGCAAATCGCGCACACTGCTCTGAAACCCGGGAGAAAAGTGCTTTGGGGTGGTGGTCCTCTCTCCGGGCCCATGGCCCCGAGCCTGGGGACCAGCTCGGGGGTCCACACTCCCAGGCCAAGGCCCAACTCCATGCACACGTCTGTTCCTGCCCCCTGCCCCTTCAGAGAGCTCGGCTGAGCCAGAGTCTGTCAGGCAGCTCCCTGGCAGCCCCAGCAGCTCCGCCTGGGTGGGAAGAGGCAGAGCCGACCTAGGATCACAGTGGGCCTCTTGCTCTCCCTGCTCCCCTGAGGCAGCTGGGGCAAAGACGGCTTGGGCATCCACCCCGTTGCTCCCCTCTTCCCTCTGCCAGAAGGCTCTGCCTCCTGGGACGTTGCAGTGTGGAGACAGCCCCTGCCAGCACCTTCCCACCCAGTAGGCCTCAGCTGAGGCCTAGGCCCAGGGGAAAGGCCCTAGCGGGGCTGAGTTGGGGTAGCTGCCCGTGCATGTCTGGACACACTCCCTGCAGCCTGCCCCTTCGTGGGGCAGTAGCCCTGGACGCCAGGAAGGCCTGGGCAAGGCTGGCCAAGGGCAGGGGCCTCGCTGGGTTGTGCCTCTGGCCTGTGGGGCCTCCCAGCAGAACCGGCCCTCTCCCTCTGGCACACCTCCCCGCCTGCCTCCAAAGGCCGTTTTGGAAGCACTCTGGCCGGCTGTTCCCGCAAATCGCGCACACTGCTCTGAAACCCGGGAGAAAAGTGCTTTGGGGTGGTCCTCTCTCCGGGCCCATGGCCCCGAGCCTGGGGACCAGCTCGGGGGTCCACACTCCCAGGCCAAGGCCCAACTCCATGCACACGTCTGTTCCTGCCCCCTGCCCCTTCAGAGAGCTCGGCTGAGCCAGAGTCTGTCAGGCAGCTCCCTGGCAGCCCCAGCAGCTCCGCCTGGGTGGGAAGAGGCAGAGCCGACCTAGGATCACAGTGGGCCTCTTGCTCTCCCTGCTCCCCTGAGGCAGCTGGGGCAAAGACGGCTTGGGCATCCACCCCGTTGCTCCCCTCTTCCCTCTGCCAGAAGGCTCTGCCTCCTGGGACGTTGCAGTGTGGAGACAGCCCCTGCCAGCACCTTCCCACCCAGTAGGCCTCAGCTGAGGCCTAGGCCCAGGGGAAAGGCCCTAGCGGGGCTGAGTTGGGGTAGCTGCCCGTGCATGTCTGGACACACTCCCTGCAGCCTGCCCCTTCGTGGGGCAGTAGCCCTGGACGCCAGGAAGGCCTGGGCAAGGCTGGCCAAGGGCAGGGGCCTCGCTGGGTTGTGCCTCTGGCCTGTGGGGCCTCCCAGCAGAACCGGCCCTCTCCCTCTGGCACACCTCCCCGCCTGCCTCCAAAGGCCGTTTTGGAAGCACTCTGGCCGGCTGTTCCCGCAAATCGCGCACACTGCTCTGAAACCCGGGAGAAAAGTGCTTTGGGGTGGTCCTCTCTCCGGGCCCATGGCCCCGAGCCTGGGGACCAGCTCGGGGGTCCACACTCCCAGGCCAAGGCCCAACTCCATGCACACGTCTGTTCCTGCCCCCTGCCCCTTCAGAGAGCTCGGCTGAGCCAGAGTCTGTCAGGCAGCTCCCTGGCAGCCCCAGCAGCTCCGCCTGGGTGGGAAGAGGCAGAGCCGACCTAGGATCACAGTGGGCCTCTTGCTCTCCCTGCTCCCCTGAGGCAGCTGGGCAAAGACGGCTTGGGCATCCACCCCGTTGCTCCCCTCTTCCCTCTGCCAGAAGGCTCTGCCTCCTGGGACGTTGCAGTGTGGAGACAGCCCCTGCCAGCACCTTCCCACCCAGTAGGCCTCAGCTGAGGCCTAGGCCCAGGGGAAAGGCCCTAGCAGGGGGGCTGAGTTGGGGTAGCTGCCCGTGCATGTCTGGACACACTCCCTGCAGCCTGCCCCTTCGTGGGGCAGTAGCCCTGGACGCCAGGAAGGCCTGGGCAAGGCTGGCCAAGGGCAGGGGCCTCGCTGGGTTGTGCCTCTGGCCTGTGGGGCCTCCCAGCAGAACCGGCCCTCTCCCTCTGGCACACCTCCCCGCCTGCCTCCAAAGGCCTTTTTGGAAGCACTCTGGCCGGCTGTTCCCGCAAATCGCGCACACTGCTCTGAAACCCGGGAGAAAAGTGCTTTGGGGTGGTCCTCTCTCCGGGCCCATGGCCCCGAGCCTGGGGACCAGCTCGGGGGTCCACACTCCCAGGCCAAGGCCCAACTCCATGCACACGTCTGTTCCTGCCCCCTGCCCCTTCAGAGAGCTCGGCTGAGCCAGAGTCTGTCAGGCAGCTCCCTGGCAGCCCCAGCAGCTCCGCCTGGTGGGAAGAGGCAGAGCCGACCTAGGATCACAGTGGGCCTCTTGCTCTCCCTGCTCCCCTGAGGCAGCTGGGGCAAAGACGGCTTGGGCATCCACCCCGTTGCTCCCCTCTTCCCTCTGCCAGAAGGCTCTGCCTCCTGGGACGTTGCAGTGTGGAGACAGCCCCTGCCAGCACCTTCCCACCCAGTAGGCCTCAGCTGAGGCCTAGGCCCAGGGGAAAGGCCCTAGCGGGGCTGAGTTGGGGTAGCTGCCCGTGCATGTCTGGACACACTCCCTGCAGCCTGCCCCTTCGTGGGGCAGTAGCCCTGGACGCCAGGAAGGCCTGGGCAAGGCTGGCCAAGGGCAGGGGCCTCGCTGGGTTGTGCCTCTGGCCTGTGGGGCCTCCCAGCAGAACCGCCCCTCTCCCTCTGGCACACCTCCCCGCCTGCCTCCAAAGGCCGTTTTGGAAGCACTCTGGCCGGCTGTTCCCGCAAATCGCGCACACTGCTCTGAAACCCGGGAGAAAAGTGCTTTGGGGTGGTCCTCTCTCCGGGCCCATGGCCCCGAGCCTGGGGACCAGCTCGGGGGTCCACACTCCCAGGCCAAGGCCCAACTCCATGCACACGTCTGTTCCTGCCCCCTGCCCCTTCAGAGAGCTCGGCTGAGCCAGAGTCTGTCAGGCAGCTCCCTGGCAGCCCCAGCAGCTCCGCCTGGGTGGGAAGAGGCAGAGCCGACCTAGGATCACAGTGGGCCTCTTGCTCTCCCTGCTCCCCTGAGGCAGCTGGGGCAAAGACGGCTTGGGCATCCACCCCGTTCTCCCCTCTTCCCTCTGCCAGAAGGCTCTGCCTCCTGGGACGTTGCAGTGTGGAGACAGCCCCTGCCAGCACCTTCCCACCCAGTAGGCCTCAGCTGAGGCCTAGGCCCAGGGGAAAGGCCCTAGCGGGGCTGAGTTGGGGTAGCTGCCCGTGCATGTCTGGACACACTCCCTGCAGCCTGCCCCTTCGTGGGGCAGTAGCCCTGGACGCCAGGAAGGCCTGGGCAAGGCTGGCCAAGGGCAGGGGCCTCGCTGGGTTGTGCCTCTGGCCTGTGGGGCCTCCCAGCAGAACCGGCCCTCTCCCTCTGGCACACCTCCCCGCCTGCCTCCAAAAGGCCGTTTTGGAAGCACTCTGGCCGGCTGTTCCCGCAAATCGCGCACACTGCTCTGAAACCCGGGAGAAAAGTGCTTTGGGGTGGTCCTCTCTCCGGGCCCATGGCCCCGAGCCTGGGGACCAGCTCGGGGGTCCACACTCCCAGGCCAAGGCCCAACTCCATGCACACGTCTGTTCCTGCCCCCTGCCCCTTCAGAGAGCTCGGCTGAGCCAGAGTCTGTCAGGCAGCTCCCTGGCAGCCCCAGCAGCTCCGCCTGGGTGGGAAGAGGCAGAGCCGACCTAGGATCACAGTGGGCCTCTTGCTCTCCCTGCTCCCCTGAGGCAGCTGGGGCAAAGACGGCTTGGGCATCCACCCCGTTGCTCCCCTCTTCCCTCTGCCAGAAGGCTCTGCCTCCTGGGACGTTGCAGTGTGGAGACAGCCCCTGCCAGCACCTTCCCACCCAGTAGGCCTCAGCTGAGGCCTAGGCCCATAGGGGGGAAAGGCCCTAGCGGGGCTGAGTTGGGGTAGCTGCCCGTGCATGTCTGGACACACTCCCTGCAGCCTGCCCCTTCGTGGGGCAGTAGCCCTGGACGCCAGGAAGGCCTGGGCAAGGCTGGCCAAGGGCAGGGGCCTCGCTGGGTTGTGCCTCTGGCCTGTGGGGCCTCCCAGCAGAACCGGCCCTCTCCCTCTGGCACACCTCCCCGCCTGCCTCCAAAGGCCGTTTTGGAAGCACTCTGGCCGGCTGTTCCCGCAAATCGCGCACACTGCTCTGAAACCCGGGAGAAAAGTGCTTTGGGGTGGTCCTCTCTCCGGGCCCATGGCCCCGAGCCTGGGGACCAGCTCGGGGGTCCACACTCCCAGGCCAAGGCCCAACTCCATGCACACGTCTGTTCCTGCCCCCTGCCCCTTCAGAGAGCTCGGCTGAGCCAGAGTCTGTCAGGCAGCTCCCTGGCAGCCCCAGCAGCTCCGCCTGGTGGGAAGAGGCAGAGCCGACCTAGGATCACAGTGGGCCTCTTGCTCTCCCTGCTCCCCTGAGGCAGCTGGGCAAAGACGGCTTGGGCATCCACCCCGTTGCTCCCCTCTTCCCTCTGCCAGAAGGCTCTGCCTCCTGGGACGTTGCAGTGTGGAGACAGCCCCTGCCAGCACCTTCCCACCCAGTAGGCCTCAGCTGAGGCCTAGGCCCAGGGGAAAGGCCCTAGCGGGGCTGAGTTTGGGGGGTAGCTGCCCGTGCATGTCTGGACACACTCCCTGCAGCCTGCCCCTTCGTGGGGCAGTAGCCCTGGACGCCAGGAAGGCCTGGGCAAGGCTGGCCAAGGGCAGGGGCCTCGCTGGGTTGTGCCTCTGGCCTGTGGGGCCTCCCAGCAGAACCGGCCCTCTCCCTCTGGCACACCTCCCCGCCTGCCTCCAAAGGCCGTTTTGGAAGCACTCTGGCCGGCTGTTCCCGCAAATCGCGCACACTGCTCTGAAACCCGGGAGAAAAGTGCTTTGGGGTGGTCCTCTCTCCGGGCCCATGGCCCCGAGCCTGGGGACCAGCTCGGGGGTCCACACTCCCAGGCCAAGGCCCAACTCCATGCACACGTCTGTTCCTGCCCCCTGCCCCTTCAGAGAGCTCGGCTGAGCCAGAGTCTGTCAGGCAGCTCCCTGGCAGCCCCAGCAGCTCCGCCTGGGTGGAAGAGGCAGAGCCGACCTAGGATCACAGTGGGCCTCTTGCTCTCCCTGCTCCCCTGAGGCAGCTGGGCAAAGACGGCTTGGGCATCCACCCCGTTGCTCCCCTCTTCCCTCTGCCAGAAGGCTCTGCCTCCTGGGACGTTGCAGTGTGGAGACAGCCCCTGCCAGCACCTTCCCACCCAGTAGGCCTCAGCTGAGGCCTAGGCCCAGGGGAAAGGCCCTAGCGGGGCTGAGTTGGGGGGTAGCTGCCCGTGCATGTCTGGACACACTCCCTGCAGCCTGCCCCTTCGTGGGGCAGTAGCCCTGGACGCCAGGAAGGCCTGGGCAAGGCTGGCCAAGGGCAGGGCCTCGCTGGGTTTTGCCTCTGGCCTGTGGGGCCTCCCAGCAGAACCGGCCCTCTCCCTCTGGCACACCTCCCCGCCTGCCTCCAAAGGCCGTTTTGGAAGCACTCTGGCCGGCTGTTCCCGCAAATCGCGCACACTTGCTCTGAAACCCGGGAGAAAAGTGCTTTGGGTGGTCCTCTCTCCGGGCCCATGGCCCCGAGCCTGGGGACCAGCTCGGGGGTCCACACTCCCAGGCCAAGGCCCAACTCCATGCACACGTCTGTTCCTGCCCCCTGCCCCTTCAGAGAGCTCGGCTGAGCCAGAGTCTGTCAGGCAGCTCCCTGCAGCCCCAGCAGCTCCGCCTGGGTGGGAAGAGGCAGAGCCGACCTAGGATCACAGTGGGCCTCTTGCTCTCCCTGCCCCCTGAGGCAGCTGGGGCAAAGACGGCTTGGGCATCCACCCCGTTTGCTCCCCTCTTCCCTCTGCCAGAAGGCTCTGCCTCCTGGGACGTTGCAGTGTGGAGACAGCCCCTGCCAGCACCTTCCCACCCAGTAGGCCTCAGCTGAGGCCTAGCCCAGGGGAAAGGCCCTAGCGGGGCTGAGTTGGGGTAGTGCTGCCCGTGCAATGTCTGACACACACTCCTGCAGCCTGCCCCTTCGTGGGGCAGTAGCCCTGGACGCCAGGAAGGCCTGGGCAAGGCTGGCCAAGGGCAGGGGCCTCGCTGGGTTGTGCCTCTGGCCTGTGGGCCTCCCAGCAGAACCGGCCCTCTCCCTCTGGCGCAACCTCCCCGCCTGCCTCCAAAGCCGTTTTGGAAGCACTCTGGCCGTGCTGTTCCCGCAAATCGCGCACACTGCTCTGAAACCCGGAGAGAAAAGTGCTTTGGGGTGGTCCTCTCTCCAGGGGCCCATGGCCCCGAGCCTGGGACCAGCTCGGGGTCCACACTCCCAGGCCAAGCCCAACTCCATCACACGTCTGTTCCTGCCCCTGCCCCTTCAGAGAGCTCGGCTGAGCCAGAGTCTGTCAGCAGCTCCCTGGCAGCCCCAGCAGCTCCGCCGTGTGTGGGAAGAGGCAGAGCCGACCTAGGATCATCTCCAGTGGGCCTCTTGCTCTCCCGTGCTCCCCTGAGGCAGCTGGGGCAAAGACGGCTTGGCATCCACCCCGTTGCTCCCCTCTTCCTCTGCCAGAAGGCTCTGCCTCTCTGGGACGTTGCAGTGTGGAGACACCCCTGCCAGTCACCTTCCCACCCAGTACCTCAGCTGAGCCTAGGCCCAGGAAAGGCCCTAGCGGGCTGTCAGTTGGGTAGCGTCTGCCCGATCAGAGACAGTGTCGCTGCCACGACTCCCTGCAGCTGCCCCTTCGGTGGAAAAGTAACCCTGGACGCCAGGAAATGCCTGGGCATGGCTGGCCAAGGGCAGGCCTCGCTGGTTGTGCCTCTGGCCTGTGGGGCCGCATCCCACAGAACCGTGCCTCGCTCTCCCTCTGGCACACCCAGCCCGCCATTGCTGCCTCCAAATGAGCCTTTGTGGAGCAGTTCTGACGCCGCGAATGTTCCCGCAAATCGCGCACACTGCTCTGAAACCCGGGAATAGAAAAGTGCTTTGGAAGGTGGTCCTCTCTATCCGCCGGCCCATGCCCCGAGCCTGGGTACAAAGAACCATGCTACGGGGTCCACACTCCCAGGCCTTAGGCCCAACTCCATGCACACTTCTGTTCCTGCCCCCTGCCCTTCAGAGACTTTGGCTGAGCCAGAGTCTGTCACTCTCAGCTCCCCTGGCACCCCAGCAGCTGCCGCCTGTGGAAATGCAGAGGCCACCTAGATTCACAGTGGGCCTCTTGCTTCTCCCTGCTCCCCTAGCACTAGGCTAAACGGCTTGGGCTATCCACCCCGTTGCTTCCCCTCTCGTTCCCGCGCCATATCCGCTCTGCCTCCTGAACGTATATTGCTGTGTGGAACACCCCTCCTACAGTCTAACCTTCCCCCTAGACTGAGCATCAGCTGAGCCCACTAGCACAGCTTCTGAAGGCGCAGCTCGTGCTAGAGTTGGGGTTGATGCCCGGGCTTTCTGAAACACGCCGGCTGACCTCCGCCTTCTTCCCATTCGTAGGAGGCAGTAAGCCCTGACACAAAGCAGGGCAAGCTTGGCCACGAAGGCCTCGCATGAATTTGTCCTCATAATGCCCCCCCCGACGCAACCCCACACCTGTTGGGTCGCCTTCTCTCTAGCTGACTCTCAGAGACCCTACTCCCCTTCTGGCAGAATGACCTCCCCGGCAGAAATACTGCCTTGTCCGATAAGGCCGTTGTTGGTAGCAACTCTGCCCTTTCCCCGGAAAAGCGCGCACCTACTGCTTTCATGAACCCAGGTTAAGTCTGTGGTGGCCACTTCTCACGCCCATGCCAGAACTGGGGACCAGCTCGGTCAACACTGCCCTAGGCCTAGACCATCTCATGCACACGGTCTGTATCCTCCACGCCTCCCCGTCAGAGACTTCGCTGACCTAGATCTCAGAAATCTCACACCTCAGCTCTACAGCCAAACTCCGCCTGATGAAGTATGCAGACCGACATAAGATGCACAGTGGCCCGCTCTCGTCCCGTCGCCCCCTTAGGCACGTGGCAAAGACAGCGTTGGGCCTCCTCCATCCTCTCCTGTGGCTCCCGCTCTTCCTCGATCATCCGAATTAGTCATCATGCGTCCCTGAACTGTTGCTGGTATATATATTACAGCCACCTGCCAGCACGCTTCCCACCCAGTAGCCCTCAGCGTGAGCCTACCCGGGAAGGCCCCTACGGGCTGAGTTGGGTATGCCTCATTATATCTATGCTGTCTTTTTATTTCAGTTAATCCAATCGGATTAGGGCATGTCCATACTCGACTCCCTCACCTGCCCCCGATCAGGTCCAAGTAGCCCTGGGACCCCATAAGGCCTGGGCATCGGCGCGCCAATGTCAGGGCCGCGCAGGGGGTTGTGCCTCTGGCCTGTGGGGCCTCCCATGCAGAACCGCCCTCTCTATCCCTCTGTGCACAGAACCTCCCCCGCCTGCCGCCAGAAGGCAGTTTTGGAAGCACTCTGGCCGGGCTGTTCCGTTTTTTTAGCAAAAATCGCTCCAGGCACATTGGACTGAGCTCTGATAACACCGGGAGAAAATTGCATTGGGTGGTCCTCTCTCCGGGCCCAAGGCCCTCGATCCTGGGTGACCATCTCGGGGGTCCACACTCACCCAGAGCCATAGGCCCCAACTCCATGGCACACGAGTCTATTTCCCTAATGCCCCCCTGCCCCTTCAGAGAGTTATTCTCGCTGACCAGAGCTACTGTCCACGCAGACATTCCTGGCAGAGATGCCCCATGCAGCTCGCCTGCGTGCGGGAAGAGCTAGCAGAGCCGACCTAGATCGAAACACAGTGGGCCTCAACATTGCTCTCAATCCCCTGCTCCCCTGAGGCAGCTGGGGCAAAGACGGCTTGGGCATTCCACGATCCTCGTTAGCGATCCCTTCTCTTTCCCCTGCCACAGAATGGCTCTGCCTGTCCTGGGACGTTGCGTGTGGAGACAGCCCCTGCCAGCAACCACCAGAGACCTTCCCACCCATAGGCCTCACTGAGGAGCCCTAGGCCCAGGGAAAGCCCTAGGACGGGGGCTGAGGTTGGGGTAGCTGCCCGTGCATGTCTGGACACACTCCCTGCAGCCTGCCCCTTCGTGAGGGGCAGTAGCCCCTGGACGCCAGGAAGGCCTGGGCAAGGCTGGCCAAGGGCAGGGGCCTCGCTGGGTTGTGCCTCTGGCCTGTGGGGCCTCCCAGCAGAACCGGCCCTCTCCCTCTGGCAGCTTAACCTCCCCGCCTGCCTCCAAAGCCTACCGTTTGTTGGAAGCACTCTGGCCGGCCTGTTCCCGCAAATCGCGCGCACACTACTGCTCTGAAACCCGGGAGAAAAGTGTCTTTGGGGTGGTCCTTCTCTGCCTTATTGACTCTTCCGGGCCCATGGCCCCCGAGCCTGGGGACCAGCTCGGGGGTCCACACAATTACGTATTCCCAGGCCAAGGCCCAAACTCATTAATCATCTTTCACACAGTCACGTCTGTTCCTAAGCCCCCCTGCCCCTTCAGAGAGCTGCGGCTAGCCAGAGTCTGTCAGGCAGCCTCCCTGGCAGCCCCAGCAGCTCCGCCTGGGTGGGAAGAGGCCAGAGGCCGACCTAGGATCACAGTGGGCCTCTTGCTCTCCCTGCTCCCCTGAGGCAGCTGGGGCAAAGACGGCTTGGGCATCCACCCCGTTGCTCCCCTCTTCCCTTCTGCCAGAAGGCTCTGCCTCCCTGGGACGTTGCAGTGTGGAGACAGCCCCTGCCAGCACCTTCCCCACCCAGTAGGTGGCCTCAGCTGAGGCCTAGGCCCATGGGAAAGGCCCTAGCGGGGCTGAGTTGGGGTAGCTGCCCGTGCATGTCTGGACACACTCCCTGCAGCCCTGCCCCTTCGTGGGGCAGTAGCCCTGGACGCCAGGAAGGCCTGGGCAAGGCTGGCCAAGGGCAGGGGTGCCTCGCTGGGTTGTGCCTCTGGCCTGTGGGCCTCCCAGCAGAACCGGCCCTCTCCCTCTGGCACACCTCCCCGCCTGCCTCCAAAGGCCGTTTTGGAAGCACTCTGGCCGGCTGTTCCCGCAAATCGCGCACACTTGCTCTGAAACCCGGGAGAAAAGTGCTTTGGGTGGTCCTCTCTCCGATGGTGGAGGGCCCATGGCCCCGAGCCTCAAGGGGGACCAGCTCGGGGTCCACACTCCCCAGGCCAAAGGCCCAACTACCATGCACACGTCTGTTCCTGCCCCCTGCCCCTTCAGAGAGCTCGGACTGAGCCAGAGTCTGTCAGGCAGCTCCCTGGCAGCCCCAGCAGCTCCGCCTGGGTGGGAAGAGGCAGAGCCGACCTAGGATCACAGTGGGCCTCTTGCTCTCCCTGCTCCCCTGAGGCAGCTGGGGGCAAAGACTGGCTTGGGCATCCACCCCGTTGCTCCCCTCTTTTCCCTCTGCCAGAAGGCTCTGCCCTCCTGGACGTTGCAGTGTGAGACAGCCCCTGCCAGCACCTTCCCACCCAGTAGGCCTCAGCTGAGGCCTAGGGCCCAGGGGAAAAAGAGCCCTAGCGGGGCTGAGTTGGGGTAGCTGCCCGTGCATGTCTGGACACACTCCCTGCAGCCCTGCCCCCTTCGTGGGGGCAGTAGCCCTGGACGCCAGGGAAGGCGCCTGGGCAAGGCTGGCCAAGGGCAGGGGCCTCGCTGGGTTGTGCCTCTGGCCTGTGGGGCCTCCCAGCAGAACCGGCCCCCTCTCCCCTCTGGCACACCTCCCCGCCTGCCTCCAAAGTGCCGTTTTGGGAAGCACTTCTGCCGGCTGTTCCCCCGAGCAAATCGCGCACACTGCTCTGAAACCCGGGAGAAAAGTGCTTTTGGGGTGGTCCCTCATCTCCGGGCCCATGGCCCCGAGGCCTGGGGACCATCTCATGGGGTCCACACTACGTCCAGGCCAAGGCCCAACTCCAATTGCACACGTCTGTTCCTGCCCCCTGCCCCTTTCAGGAGAGCTCGGCTGAGCCAGAGTCTGGTCAGCCAGCTCCCTGGCAGCCCCAGCAGCTCCGCCTGGGTAGGACATCAAGAGGCAGAGCCGACCTAGGATCACAGTGGGCCTCTATACTGCTCGTATCCCTCTCTCCCCTGAGTGCAGCTAGGGGCAAAGACGGCTTGGGCATCCACCCCTTTTGCTATAGCCCCCTCTTCCCTCTGCCAGAATGCTCTGGCCTTACCTGCGGGACGTTTGCAGTGTGGAGACAGCCCCTGCCAGCACCCTCCCACCCAGTAGGCCTCAGCTGAGGCCTAGGCCCAGGGGACAAAGGTCCCTAGCGGGCTGAGTTGGGTAGCTCTGCCCGTGCATGTCTGGACACACACTCCCTGCAGCCTGCCCCTATCGTGGGGCAGTAGCCCCCTGGACGCCAGGAAGGCCTGGGCAAGTGCTGGCCAAGGGCAGGGGCCGTCGCTGGGTTTTGTTGCCTCTGGCCTGTTGGGGCCTCCCCAGCAGAACCGGCCCTGCTCCCTCTGGCACACCTCCCCGCCTGCCTCCAAAGGCCGTTTTGGGAAGCAACATCGGGCCGGCGTGTTTTTTATTCCCGGGCAAATCGCGCACATAGTCGTATACTGCTATTCTGACAACGCCGGGGAGAAAAGTGCTTTGGGGTGGTCCTCTCTCCGGGCCCATGGCCCCGAGGGCCTGGGGACCAGCTCGGGGGGTCCACACTCCCAGGCCAAGGCCCAACTCCATGCACACGTCTGTTCCTGCCCCCTGCCCCTATCAGCAGAGCTCGGCTGAGCCAGAGTCGTGTCAGGCACGCTCCCTGGCAGCCCCAGCAGCACTCCGACCTGGTGGGAAGAGGCAGAGAGCGGACCTAAAGGATCACAGTGGGCCTCTTGGCTCTCCCTCTTCCCTGAGGCACTGGGGCAAAAGAACGGCTTGGGCATCCACCCCGTTGCTCCTGCTTCTCTCCCTTCTGCCAGAAGGCTCTGCCTCCTGGGACGTTGCAGTGTGGAGACACTAGAAAGAGACAGAGCCCGACTGCCAGCACCATCCCACCCATAGCAACCTCAGCTGAGGCCTAGCCCAGGGGAAAGGCCCTACGCGGGGCTGAGTTAGGGGTAGCCCTGCCCGTGCATGTCTGGACACACTCCCTTGCAGCCTGACCCCTTCGTGGGCAGTAGCCTCTGGTACACGGCCCACGAAGGCCAGGGCAAGCGCTGGCCAAGGGCAGGGGCCGTCGCTGGGTTGTGCCTCTGGCCTGTGGGGCCTCCCCCAGCAGAACAAAACCCGCCCTCTCACCTCTGGCACACAATCCCGAGCCTCCCCCCCCTGCCTCCAAAGGCCGTTTTGGAAGCTACTCTGGCCGGCTGTTTCCCGGTGGCAAAACGCGCACAAACTGCTCTGAAACCCGGGAGAAAAGTGCTTTGGGGTGGTCTCTCTCTCTCCGGGCCCCATGGCCCCGAGCCTGGGGACCAGCTCGGGGTCCACACTGAACCGCACCCAGCATCCAGGGCCAAGGCCCAACTCCATGCACACTGTCTGTTCCTGCCCCCTGCCCCTGTTTTATCAGAGAGCTCGGCTTGAGCCAGAGTCTGTCAGGCAGCTCCCTGCATCCCCAGCAGGGGCATCTAGAGCATCCGCCTGGGTGGGAAGAGGCATAGCCCTACCTAGGATCACAGTGGGCCTCTTGCTCTAGGTTTCCCTGCTCGCCCTGAGGCAGCTGGGGCAAAGACGGCTTGGGCAACCACCCCCCGTTGCTCCCCTCTTTCCCTCTGCCAGAAGGCTCTGCCGTCCTTGGACGATTGCAGTGTGGAGACAGCCCCTGCCAGCACCATCCCTGGACCCATAGGCCTCAGCTGCGGGCCTAGGGCCCATGGGGAAAAGCCCTAGCTGGGCTGAGTTGGGGTAGCTGCCCGTGCATATGTCTGAAGACCCACTCCCTGCAGACCTGCCCCTTCGTAGGGGCATGTATCCCTGTGAGAAACGCCAGGTAGGCCTTCGGGCAAGGTGCTGGCCAAGGGCAGTTAGGGCCTCGGATTCTGGGTTGTGCCTCTGGCCTGTGGGGCCCTCCCACAGTAAAACCAGAACCACGGCCCTCTCCCATCTACCTGGCACACCTCCCCGGCCCCTGCCTCCAAAGGCCGTTTTTGGAAGCACATTCTGGCCGGCTGTTCCCCGCAAATCGCGCACATACTGCTCTGAAACCCGGAGAAAAGTGCTTTGGGTTAGTGGTCCTATCTCCCGGCCCCTGGGCCCCGAGCCCTGGGGACCATCTCGGGGGTACCCACACCCCCAGGCCAAGGAGCCCAACTCCAATGCACAAACTTCTTTTCCTGCCAATCCCCTCTTCCCCTTCAATAGAGCTCTGGCAGAGACATATTCCGTGTCATGCAGCTCCCTGGCAAGCCCCGAGCAAGCTCCGCCTTGGTGGGAATTAGGCCAGAGTCCGACACCTATGAATCAACAGTGGGCCCCATGCTCTCCCCTGCACCCCTGAGGCATCTGGGGCAAAAGACGGGCATGGGCATCCACCACCACGTTGCGACCCCTCTTTTCCCTCTGTGCCAGAATGGCTTCTGCGCAGTCCTGGGGACGTTGCAGTGTGGAGACAGCCTCCAGCCAGCACCTTCCCACACCACAGTAGGCCACAGGCTGAGGCCTAGGGCCGCATGGAAAGGCCCAATCGTGAGCTGAGTTGGGGTAGCTGCCGCGTTGCACAAGTCTGGAGCACATACAACACTCCCTGCAAGCCTGCCCCCGTTCGAGGGGTCAGTAGCCACTGGATATCCAGGAAAGGCAGGGTCAAGGCCTGGCCTAAGGGCAGGGGTGGGCGGGGGTGGGTGGGCGGTGTCTGGCCGGGGCCCAGCGCGGCCCAGCCGCCGTGGCCCGCGCGCCACCCCCTCCCCCCCCCCCCCCCGCAGAGCCGGGCGGTCCTCCGTTTAGCGGACCCCCCGTCGCCCCGCGGCCCCCCCGCCCTTGCTCCCCCCCCCCGGAGACCCCCCGCCCCCCCCCGCGGGGGGGTCACCTCCTGGGTTGTGCTTCCTGGCCACTGGCCGTCCCACAGACCCGGCCCTCTCCCCTTTGGCACACCTCCAACTCCCCTGCCTGGACACTCCAAAGGCCCATTTGGAAGCACTCTGAGGCCGGCTGTTCCCAGCAAATCCGCCAGCACATACCTGCTGCTCTGAAACCCACCCTGGAGAAAATGTTGCTATGGTGGTGGTCCACTCTTCCTCCTTCGGCCCATGCCCCCGAGCCTGGGGACCATCTTCGGGTTCCCACACTCCACCAGATGCCAAGGCCCAACTCCTTGCACACGTCTCTTCCCTGCCCCTTGCCCCATCAGAGAGCTCGGGTTAGCCAGAGTCTGTCATTCAGCTCCCTGGCAGCCCCAAGGTAGCTTCCCGCCTGGGTGGAAGAGAGGCAGAGCCTACCTAGGAACAAAGTTGGCCTCTTGCTCACTCGCCTGCATCCCCTGAGGGCAGCGGGGGCAAAAGACTGCATGGGCATCCACCCCCCGTTTGCTTCCCCTCTTTTCCCTCTGGCCAGAATGCTCTGTCCTCCTGGGAACGTGGCAGTGTGGAGACAGCCCTTCCAGCACCTGCCCATCCCAGTAAGGCCTCCAGCTGAGGCCCTAGGCCCCATGGGAAAAGGCCCTTCGCGGAGGCATAGGTTTGGGTAGCTCTGCCCCTTGCATGTGTGTGTCTTGACCAACACACACTCCCTGCAGCCAGCCACCGTCGTGGCGGCAGTAGCCCTGGACAGCCAGGAATGCCTGGGCACAGGCGTGCACGAGCAAGGGCAGGGGCCTCGCAGGGTTGGATGCCTCAGGCCTGTGGGGCCATCTACCCAGCAGAACCGGCCCTCCTCCCTCTGGCACACCAACTTTTCCCGCCTGCACTCCAAAAGGGACGTTTTTTTATTGGAAAGCACATTGCTGGCCGGCAGTTCACTGCAAATCGCGCACAGGACTGCCTCTGAAAAAACCGGGAGAAAAATTGCTTTGGGGGGGTGTTCCACTCCCTCCCGGGCCCATTGCCGCTCTGAGCCTGGGGAACCAGCTCTGGGGACCACAAATCTTCCAGGCCAAGGCCCCACTCCATGTACACCTATCGTGAGCTTTCTCCTTTGCCAACCCCTGCCCCTTCAGAGAGCTCGGCTTGAGCCAGAGTCTGTCAGGCAGCTCCCTGGCCAGCCCCAGCAGCTCCCGCCTGGGTGGGAAGAGGCAGAGCCGACCTAGGATCAAAGTGGGGCCTCTTGCTCTCTCCCTGCTCCCCTGAGGCAGCTGGGGACAAAGACGGCTTGGGCATCCCACCCCGTTGCTCCCCCTTCCCTCTGCCAGAAGGCTCTGCCTCCTGGGACGTTGCAGTGTGGAGACAGCCCCCTGCCAGCACCTTCCCACCCAGTAGGCCTCAGCCTGAGGCCTAGGCCCAGGGGAAAGGCCCTAGCGGGGCTAGACAGTTGGGGTAGCTTTAGCCAGTGCATGTCTGAAACACTCCCTTGCCAGCCTGCCCTGCGTGGGGCAGTAGCCCTGGACGCCAGGAAGGGCTGGTGCGAAGGCTGGCCAAGGGGGGGGCAGGAGCTCGCTGAGTTGTGCCTCTGGCCTGTGGAGGCCTACCCAGCAGAAACGGCCCTCATCCCTCTGGGCACACCTCCCCGCCTGCCTACCAAAGGCACGTTTTGGAAGCACTCTGGCCGGGCTGTTCCGCACAAAAATCGCGTGCACACTGCTCTCTGTAAACACCGGAGAGCAAAAGTGCTTATGGGGTGGTCCTTCTCTCCGGGCCCATGGCCCCGAGCCTGGGGGACCAGCTCGGGCGA
This sequence comes from Odocoileus hemionus, assembly GCA_020976825.1. Lineage (NCBI taxonomy): Eukaryota > Metazoa > Chordata > Mammalia > Artiodactyla > Cervidae > Odocoileus > Odocoileus hemionus. The sequence goes on along the minus strand of JAJLRB010005427.1, from coordinate 1,575,242 downwards.
GTCCAGACACTCCCAGGCCAAGGGCCCAACTCCATGCACACGTCTGTTCCTGCCCCCTGCCCCTTCAGAGAGCTCGGCTGAGCCAGAGAGTCTGTCAGGCAGCTCCCTGGCAGCCCCAGCAGCTCCGCCTGGGTGGGAAGAGGCAGAGCCGGAACCTAGGATCACAGTGGGCCTCTTGCTCTCCCTGCTCCCCTGAGGCAGCTGGGGCAAAGACGGCTTGGGCTAATCCACCCCGTTGCTCCCCTCTTCCCTCTGCCAGAAGGCTCTGCCTCCTGGGACGTTGCAGTGTGGAGACAGCCCCTGCCAGCACCTTCCCACCAGAGTAGGCCTCAGCTGAGGCCTAGGCCCAGGGGAAAAAGGCCCTAGCGGGGCTGAGTTGGGGTAGCTGCCCGTTGCATGTCTGGGACACACTCCCTGCAGCCTGCCCCTTCGTGGGGCAGTAGCCCTGGACGCCAGGAAGGCCTAGGGGCAAGGCTGGCCAAGGCAGGGGCCTCGCTGGGTTGTGCTCTGGCCTGTGGGCCTCCCAGCAGAACACGCCCCTCTCCCTCTGGCACACCTCCCCGCACTGCCTCCCAAGGCCGTTTTGGAAGCACTCTGGCCGGCTGTTCCCGCAAATCGCGCACACTGCTCTGAAACCGGGAGAAAAGTGCTTTGGGGTGGTCCTCTCTCACTGGGCCCATGGCCCCGAGCCTGGGGACCGCAGCTCGGGGAGTCCACACTCCCAGGCCAAGGCCCAACTCCATGCACACGTCTGTTCCTGCCCCCTGCCCCTTCAGAGAGCTCGGCTGAGCCAGAGTCTGTCAGGCAGCTCCCTGGCAGCCCCAGCAGCTCCGCCTGGGTGGGAAAGAGGCAGAGCCGACCTAGGATCACAGTGGGCCTCTTGCTCTCCCTGCTCCCCTGAGGCAGCTGGGGCAAAGACGGCTTGGGCATCCACCCCGTTGCTCCCCTCTTCCCTCTGCCAGAAGGCTCTGCCTCCTGGGACGTTGCAGTGTGGAGACAGCCCCTGCCACCAGGCACCTTCCCACCCAGTAGGCCTCAGCTGAGGCCTAGGCCCAGGGGAAAGGCCCTAGCTAGGGGGGCTGAGTTGGGGTAGCTGCCCGTGCATGTCTGGACACACTCCCTGCAGCCTGCCCCTTCGTGGGGCAGTAGCCCTGGACGCCAGGAAGGCCTGGGCAAGGCTGGCCAAGGGCAGGGGCCCTCGCTGGGTTGTGCCTCTGGCCTGTGGGGCCTCCCAGCAGAACCGGCCCTCTCCTCTGGCACACACCTCCCCGCCTGCCTCCAAAGGCCGTTTTGGAAGCACTCTGGCCGGCTGTTCCCGCAAATCGCGCACACTGCTCTGAAACCCGGGAGAAAAGTGCTTTGGGGTGGTCCTCTCTCCGGGCCCATGGCCCCGGGCCTGGGGACCAGCTCGGGGGTCCACACTCCCAGGCCAAGGCCCAACTCCATGCACACGTCTGTTCCTGCCCCCTGCCCCTTCAGAGAGCTCGGCTGAGCCAGAGTCTGTCAGGCAGCTCCCTGGCAGCCCCAGCAGCTCCGCCTGGGTGAGAAAGAGGCAGAGCCGACCTAGGATCACAGTGGGCCTCTTGCTCTCCCTGCTCCCCTGAGGCAGCTGGGGCAAAGACGGCTTGGGCATCCACCCGTTGCTCCCCTCTTCCCTCTGCCAGAAGGCTCTGCCTCCTGGGACGTTGCAGTGTGGAGACAGCCCCTGCCAGCACCTTCCCACCCAGTAGGCCTCAGCTGAGGCCTAGGCCCAGGGGAAAGGCCCTAGCGGGGCTGAGTTGGGGTAGCTGCCCGTGCATGTCTGGACACACTCCCTGCAGCCTGCCCCTTCGTGGGGCAGTAGCCCTGGACGCCAGGAAGGCCTGGGCAAGGCTGGCCAAGGGCAGGGGCCTCGCTGGGTTGTGCCTCTGGCCTGTGGGGCCTCCCAGCAGAACCGGCCCTCTCCCTCTGGCACACCTCCCCGCCTGCCTCCAAAGGCCGTTTTTGGAAGCACTCTGGCCGGCTGTTCCCGCAAATCGCGCACACTGCTCTGAAACCCGGGAGAAAAGTGCTTTGGGGTGGTCCTCTCTCCGGGCCCATGGCCCCGAGCCTGGGGACCAGCTCGGGGGTCCACACTCCCAGGCCAAGGCCCAACTCCATGCACACGTCTGTTCCTGCCCCCTGCCCCTTCAGAGAGCTCGGCTGAGCCAGAGTCTGTCAGGCAGCTCCCTGGCAGCCCCAGCAGCTCCGCCTGGGTGGGAAGAGGCAGAGCCGACCTAGGATCACAGTGGGCCTCTTGCTCTCCCTGCTCCCTGAGGCAGCTGGGGCAAAGACGGCTTGGGCATCCACCCGTTTGCTCCCCTCTTCCCTCTGCCAGAAGGCTCTGCCTCCTGGGACGTTGCAGTGTGGAGACAGCCCCTGCCAGCACCTTCCCACCCAGTAGGCCTCAGCTGAGGCCTAGGCCCAGGGGAAAGGCCCTAGCGGGGCTGAGTTGGGGTAGCTGCCCGTGCATGTCTGGACACACTCCCTGCAGCCTGCCCCTTCGTGGGGCAGTAGCCCTGGACGCCAGGAAGGCCTGGGCAAGGCTGGCCAAGGGCAGGGGCCTCGCTGGGTTGTGCCTCTGGCCTGTGGGGCCTCCCAGCAGAACCGGCCCCCTCTCCCTCTGGCACACCTCCCCGCCTGCCTCCAAAGGCCGTTTTGGAAGCACTCTGGCCGGCTGTTCCCGCAAATCGCGCACACTGCTCTGAAACCCGGGAGAAAAGAAAAGTGCTTTGGGGTGGTCCTCTCTCCGGGCCCATGGCCCCGAGCCTGGGGACCAGCTCGGGGGTCCACACTCCCAGGCCAAGGCCCAACTCCATGCACACGTCTGTTCCTGCCCCCTGCCCCTTCAGAGAGCTCGGCTGAGCCAGAGTCTGTCAGGCAGCTCCCTGGCAGCCCCAGCAGCTCCGCCTGGGTGGGAAGAGGCAGAGCCGACCTAGGATCACAGTGGGCCTCTTGCTCTCCCTGCTCCCCTGAGGCAGCTGGGGCAAAGACGGCTTGGGCATCCACCCCGTTGCTCCCCTCTTCCCTCTGCCAGAAGGCTCTGCCTCCTGGGACGTTGCAGTGTGGAGACAGCCCCTGCCAGCACCTTCCCACCCAGTAGGCCTCAGCTGAGGCCTAGGCCCAGGGGAAAGGCCCTAGCGGGGCTGAGTTGGGGTAGCTGCCCGTGCATGTCTGGACACACTCCCTGCAGCCTGCCCCTTCGTGGGGCAGTAGCCCTGGACGCCAGGAAGGCCTGGGCAAGGCTGGCCAAGGGCAGGGGCCTCGCTGGGTTGTGCCTCTGGCCTGTGGGGCCTCCCAGCAGAACCGGCCCTCTCCCTCTGGCACACCTCCCCGCCTGCCTCCAAAGGCCGTTTTGGAAGCACTCTGGCCGGCTGTTCCCGCAAATCGCGCACACTGCTCTGAAACCCGGGAGAAAAGTGCTTTGGGGTGGTCCTCTCTCCGGGCCCATGGCCCCGAGCCTGGGGACCAGCTCGGGGGTCCACACTCCCAGGCCAAGGCCCAACTCCATGCACACGTCTGTTCCTGCCCCCTGCCCCTTCAGAGAGCTCGGCTGAGCCAGAGTCTGTCAGGCAGCTCCCTGGCAGCCCCAGCAGCTCCGCCTGGGTGGGAAGAGGCAGAGCCGACCTAGGATCACAGTGGGCCTCTTGCTCTCCCTGCTCCCCTGAGGCAGCTGGGGCAAAGACGGCTTGGGCATCCACCCCGTTGCTCCCCTCTTCCCTCTGCCAGAAGGCTCTGCCTCCTGGGACGTTGCAGTGTGGAGACAGCCCCTGCCAGCACCTTCCCACCCAGTAGGCCTCAGCTGAGGCCTAGGCCCAGGGGAAAGGCCCTAGCGGGGCTGAGTTGGGGGTAGCTGCCCGTGCATGTCTGGACACACTCCCTGCAGCCTGCCCCTTCGTGGGGCAGTAGCCCTGGACGCCAGGAAGGCCTGGGCAAGGCTGGCCAAGGGCAGGGGGCCCTCGCTGGGTTGTGCCTCTGGCCTGTGGGGCCTCCCAGCAGAACCGGCCCTCTCCCTCTGGCACACCTCCCCGCCTGCCTCCAAAGGCCGTTTTGGAAGCACTCTGGCCGGCTGTTCCCGCAAATCGCGCACACTGCTCTGAAACCCGGGAGGGAGAAAAGTGCTTTGGGGTGGTCCTCTCTCCGGGGCCCATGGCCCCGAGCCTGGGGACCAGCTCGGGGGTCCACACTCCCAGGCCAAGGCCCAACTCCATGCACACGTCTGTTCCTGCCCCCTGCCCCTTCAGAGAGCTCGGCTGAGCCAGAGTCTGTCAGGCAGCTCCCTGGCAGCCCCAGCAGCTCCGCCTGGGTGGGAAGAGGCAGAGAGCCGACCTAGGATCACAGTGGGCCTCTTGCTCTCCCTGCTCCCCTGAGGCAGCTGGGGCAAAAGACGGCTTGGGCATCCACCCCGTTGCTCCCCTCTTCCCTCTGCCAGAAGGCTCTGCCTCCTGGGACGTTGCAGTGTGGAGACAGCCCCTGCCAGCACCTTCCCACCCAGTAGGCCTCAGCTGAGGCCTAGGCCCAGGGGAAAGGCCCTAGCGGGGCTGAGTTGGGGTAGCTGCCCGTGCATGTCTGGACACACTCCCTGCAGCCTGCCCCTTCGTGGGGCAGTAGCCCTGGACGCCAGGAAGGCCTGGGCAAGGCTGGCCAAGGGCAGGGGCCTCGCTGGGTTGTGCCTCTGGCCTGTGGGGCCTCCCAGCAGAACCGGCCCTCTCCCTCTGGCACACCTCCCCGCCTGCCTCCAAAGGCCGTTTTGGAAGCACTCTGGCCGGCTGTTCCCCCGCAAATCGCGCACACTGCTCTGAAACCCGGGGAGAAAAGTGCTTTGGGGTGGTCCTCTCTCCGGGCCCATGGCCCCGAGCCTGGGGACCAGCTCGGGGGTCCACACTCCCAGGCCAAGGCCCAACTCCATGCACACGTCTGTTCCTGCCCCCTGCCCCTTCAGAGAGCTCGGCTGAGCCAGAGTCTGTCAGGCAGCTCCCTGGCAGCCCCAGCAGCTCCGCCTGGGTGGGAAGAGGCAGAGCCGACCTAGGATCACAGTGGGCCTCTTGCTCTCTCCCTGCTCCCCTGAGGCAGCTGGGGCAAAGACGGCTTGGGCATCCACCCCGTTGCTCCCCTCTTCCCTCTGCCAGAAGGCTCTGCCTCCTGGGACGTTGCAGTGTGGAGACAGCCCCTGCCAGCACCTTCCCACCCAGTAGGCCTCAGCTGAGGCCTAGGCCCAGGGGAAAGGCCCTAGCGGGGCTGAGTTGGGGTAGCTGCCCGTGCATGTCTGGACACACTCCCTGCAGCCTGCCCCTTCGTGGGGCAGTAGCCCTGGACGCCAGGAAGGCCTGGGCAAGGCTGGCCAAGGGCAGGGGCCTCGCTGGGTTGTGCCTCTGGCCTGTGGGGCCTCCCAGCAGAACCGGCCCTCTCCCTCTGGCACACCTCCCCGCCTGCCTCCAAAGGCCGTTTTGGAAGCACTCTGGCCGGCTGTTCCCGCAAATCGCGCACACTGCTCTGAAACCCGGGAGAAAAGTGCTTTGGGGTGGTCCTCTCTCCGGGCCCATGGCCCCGAGCCTGGGGACCAGCTCGGGGGTCCACACCACCAGGCCAAGGCCCAACTCCATGCACACGTCTGTTCCTGCCCCCTGCCCCTTCAGAGAGCTCGGCTGAGCCAGAGTCTGTCAGGCAGCTCCCTGGCAGCCCCAGCAGCTCCGCCTGGGTGGGAAGAGGCAGAGCCGACCTAGGATCACAGTGGGCCTCTTGCTCTCCCTGCTCCCCTGAGGCAGCTGGGGCAAAGACGGCTTGGGCATCCACCCCGTTGCTCCCCTCTTCCCTCTGCCAGAAGGCTCTGCCTCCTGGGACGTTGCAGTGTGGAGACAGCCCCTGCCAGCACCTTCCCACCCAGTAGGCCTCAGCTGAGGCCTAGGCCCAGGGGAAAGGCCCTAGCGGGGCTGAGTTGGGGTAGCTGCCCGTGCATGTCTGGACACACTCCCTGCAGCCTGCCCCTTCGTGGGGCAGTAGCCCTGGACGCCAGGAAGGCCTGGGCAAGGCTGGCCAAGGGCAGGGGCCTCGCTGGGTTGTGCCTCTGGCCTGTGGGGCCTCCCAGCAGAACCGGCCCTCTCCCTCTGGCACACCTCCCCGCCTGCCTCCAAAGGCCGTTTTGGAAGCACTCTGGCCGGCTGTTCCCGCAAATCGCGCACACTGCTCTGAAACCCGGGAGAAAAGTGCTTTGGGGTGGTCCTCTCTCCGGGCCCATGGCCCCGAGCCTGGGGACCAGCTCGGGGGTCCACACTCCCAGGCCAAGGCCCAACTCCATGCACACGTCTGTTCCTGCCCCCTGCCCCTTCAGAGAGCTCGGCTGAGCCAGAGTCTGTCAGGCAGCTCCCTGGCAGCCCCAGCAGCTCCGCCTGGGTGGGAAGAGGCAGAGCCGACCTAGGATCACAGTGGGCCTCTTGCTCTCCCTGCTCCCCTGAGGCAGCTGGGGCAAAGACGGCTTGGGCATCCACCCCGTTGCTCCCCTCTTCCCTCTGCCAGAAGGCTCTGCCTCCTGGGACGTTGCAGTGTGGAGACAGCCCCTGCCAGCACCTTCCCACCCAGTAGGCCTCAGCTGAGGCCTAGGCCCAGGGGAAAGGCCCTAGCGGGGCTGAGTTGGGGTAGCTGCCCGTGCATGTCTGGACACACTCCCTGCAGCCTGCCCCTTCGTGGGGCAGTAGCCCTGGACGCCAGGAAGGCCTGGGCAAGGCTGGCCAAGGGCAGGGGCCTCGCTGGGTTGTGCCTCTGGCCTGTGGGGCCTCCCAGCAGAACCGGCCCTCTCCCTCTGGCACACCTCCCCGCCTGCCTCCAAAGGCCGTTTTGGAAGCACTCTGGCCGGCTGTTCCCGCAAATCGCGCACACTGCTCTGAAACCCGGGAGAAAAGTGCTTTGGGGTGGTCCTCTCTCCGGGCCCATGGCCCCGAGCCTGGGGACCAGCTCGGGGGTCCACACTCCCAGGCCAAGGCCCAACTCCATGCACACGTCTGTTCCTGCCCCCTGCCCCTTCAGAGAGCTCGGCTGAGCCAGAGTCTGTCAGGCAGCTCCCTGGCAGCCCCAGCAGCTCCGCCTGGGTGGGAAGAGGCAGAGCCGACCTAGGATCACAGTGGGCCTCTTGCTCTCCCTGCTCCCCTGAGGCAGCTGGGGCAAAGACGGCTTGGGCATCCACCCCGTTGCTCCCCTCTTCCCTCTGCCAGAAGGCTCTGCCTCCTGGGACGTTGCAGTGTGGAGACAGCCCCTGCCAGCACCTTCCCACCCAGTAGGCCTCAGCTGAGGCCTAGGCCCAGGGGAAAGGCCCTAGCGGGGCTGAGTTGGGGTAGCTGCCCGTGCATGTCTGGACACACTCCCTGCAGCCTGCCCCTTCGTGGGGCAGTAGCCCTGGACGCCAGGAAGGCCTGGGCAAGGCTGGCCAAGGGCAGGGGCCTCGCTGGGTTGTGCCTCTGGCCTGTGGGGCCTCCCAGCAGAACCGGCCCTCTCCCTCTGGCACACCTCCCCGCCTGCCTCCAAAGGCCGTTTTGGAAGCACTCTGGCCGGCTGTTCCCGCAAATCGCGCACACTGCTCTGAAACCCGGGAGAAAAGTGCTTTGGGGTGGTCCTCTCTCCGGGCCCATGGCCCCGAGCCTGGGGACCAGCTCGGGGGTCCACACTCCCAGGCCAAGGCCCAACTCCATGCACACGTCTGTTCCTGCCCCCTGCCCCTTCAGAGAGCTCGGCTGAGCCAGAGTCTGTCAGGCAGCTCCCTGGCAGCCCCAGCAGCTCCGCCTGGGTGGGAAGAGGCAGAGCCGACCTAGGATCACAGTGGGCCTCTTGCTCTCCCTGCTCCCCTGAGGCAGCTGGGGCAAAGACGGCTTGGGCATCCACCCCGTTGCTCCCCTCTTCCCTCTGCCAGAAGGCTCTGCCTCCTGGGACGTTGCAGTGTGGAGACAGCCCCTGCCAGCACCTTCCCACCCAGTAGGCCTCAGCTGAGGCCTAGGCCCAGGGAAAGGCCCTAGCGGGGCTGAGTTGGGGTAGCTGCCCGTGCATGTCTGGACACACTCCCTGCAGCCTGCCCCTTCGTGGGGCAGTAGCCCTGGACGCCAGGAAGGCCTGGGCAAGGCTGGCCAAGGGCAGGGGCCTCGCTGGGTTGTGCCTCTGGCCTGTGGGGCCTCCCAGCAGAACCGGCCCTCTCCCTCTGGCACACCTCCCCGCCTGCCTCCAAAGGCCGTTTTGGAAGCACTCTGGCCGGCTGTTCCCGCAAATCGCGCACACTGCTCTGAAACCCGGGAGAAAAGTGCTTTGGGGTGGTCCTCTCTCCGGGCCCATGGCCCCGAGCCTGGGGACCAGCTCGGGGGTCCACACTCCCAGGCCAAGGCCCAACTCCATGCACACGTCTGTTCCTGCCCCCTGCCCCTTCAGAGAGCTCGGCTGAGCCAGAGTCTGTCAGGCAGCTCCCTGGCAGCCCCAGCAGCTCCGCCTGGGTGGGAAGAGGCAGAGCCGACCTAGGATCACAGTGGGCCTCTTGCTCTCCCTGCTCCCCTGAGGCAGCTGGGGCAAAGACGGCTTGGGCATCCACCCCGTTGCTCCCCTCTTCCCTCTGCCAGAAGGCTCTGCCTCCTGGGACGTTGCAGTGTGGAGACAGCCCCTGCCAGCACCTTCCCACCCAGTAGGCCTCAGCTGAGGCCTAGGCCCAGGGGAAAGGCCCTAGCGGGGCTGAGTTGGGGTAGCTGCCCGTGCATGTCTGGACACACACTCCCTGCAGCCTGCCCCTTCGTGGGGCAGTAGCCCTGGACGCCAGGAAGGCCTGGGCAAGGCTGGCCAAGGGCAGGGGCCTCGCTGGGTTGTGCCTCTGGCCTGTGGGGCCTCCCAGCAGAACCGGCCCTCTCCCTCTGGCACACCTCCCCGCCTGCCTCCAAAGGCCGTTTTGGAAGCACTCTGGCCGGCTGTTCCCGCAAATCGCGCACACTGCTCTGAAACCCGGGAGAAAAGTGCTTTGGGGTGGTCCTCTCTCCGGGCCCATGGCCCCGAGCCTGGGGACCAGCTCGGGGGTCCACACTCCCCAGGCCAAGGCCCAACTCCATGCACACGTCTGTTCCTGCCCCCTGCCCCTTCAGAGAGCTCGGCTGAGCCAGAGTCTGTCAGGCAGCTCCCTGGCAGCCCCAGCAGCTCCGCCTGGGTGGGAAGAGGCAGAGCCGACCTAGGATCACAGTGGGCCTCTTGCTCTCCCTGCTCCCCTGAGGCAGCTGGGGCAAAGACGGCTTGGGCATCCACCCCCGTTGCTCCCCTCTTCCCTCTGCCAGAAGGCTCTGCCTCCTGGGACGTTGCAGTGTGGAGACAGCCCCTGCCAGCACCTTCCCACCCAGTAGGCCTCAGCTGAGGCCTAGGCCCAGGGGAAAGGCCCTAGCGGGGCTGAGTTGGGGTAGCTGCCCGTGCATGTCTGGACACACTCCCTGCAGCCTGCCCCTTCGTGGGGCAGTAGCCCTGGACGCCAGGAAGGCCTGGGCAAGGCTGGCCAAGGGCAGGGGCCTCGCTGGGTTGTGCCTCTGGCCTGTGGGGCCTCCCAGCAGAAGAACCGGCCCTCTCCCTCTGGCACACCTCCCCGCCTGCCTCCAAAGGCCGTTTTGGAAGCACTCTGGCCGGCTGTTCCCGCAAATCGCGCACACTGCTCTGAAACCCGGGAGAAAAGTGCTTTGGGGTGGTCCTCTCTCCGGGCCCATGGCCCCGAGCCTGGGGACCAGCTCGGGGGTCCACACTCCCAGGCCAAGGCCCAACTCCATGCACACGTCTGTTCCTGCCCCCTGCCCCTTCAGAGAGCTCGGCTGAGCCAGAGTCTGTCAGGCAGCTCCCTGGCAGCCCCAGCAGCTCCGCCTGGGTGGGAAGAGGCAGAGCCGACCTAGGATCACAGTGGGCCTCTTGCTCTCCCTGCTCCCCTGAGGCAGCTGGGGCAAAGACGGCTTGGGCATCCACCCCGTTGCTCCCCTCTTCCCTCTGCCAGAAGGCTCTGCCTCCTGGGACGTTGCAGTGTGGAGACAGCCCCTGCCAGCACCTTCCCACCCAGTAGGCCTCAGCTGAGGCCTAGGCCCAGGGGGAAAGGCCCTAGCGGGGCTGAGTTGGGGTAGCTGCCCGTGCATGTCTGGACACACTCCCTGCAGCCTGCCCCTTCGTGGGGCAGTAGCCCTGGACGCCAGGAAGGCCTGGGCAAGGCTGGCCAAGGGCAGGGGCCTCGCTGGGTTGTGCCTCTGGCCTGTGGGGCCTCCCAGCAGAACCGGCCCTCTCCCTCTGGCACACCTCCCCGCCTGCCTCCAAAGGCCGTTTTGGAAGCACTCTGGCCGGCTGTTCCCGCAAATCGCGCACACTGCTCTGAAACCGGGGGAGAAAAGTGCTTTGGGGTGGTCCTCTCTCCGGGCCCATGGCCCCGAGCCTGGGGACCAGCTCGGGGGTCCACACTCCCAGGCCAAGGCCCAACTCCATGCACACGTCTGTTCCTGCCCCCTGCCCCTTCAGAGAGCTCGGCTGAGCCAGAGTCTGTCAGGCAGCTCCCTGGCAGCCCCAGCAGCTCCGCCTGGGTGGGAAGAGGCAGAGCCGACCTAGGATCACAGTGGGCCTCTTGCTCTCCCTGCTCCCCTGAGGCAGCTGGGGCAAAGACGGCTTGGGCATCCACCCCGTTGCTCCCCTCTTCCCTCTGCCAGAAGGCTCTGCCTCCTGGGACGTTGCAGTGTGGAGACAGCCCCTGCCAGCACCTTCCCACCCAGTAGGCCTCAGCTGAGGCCTAGGCCCAGGGGAAAGGCCCTAGCGGGGCTGAGTTGGGGTAGCTGCCCGTGCATGTCTGGACACACTCCCTGCAGCCTGCCCCTTCGTGGGGCAGTAGCCCTGGACGCCAGGAAGGCCTGGGCAAGGCTGGCCAAGGGCAGGGGCCTCGCTGGGTTGTGCCTCTGGCCTGTGGGGCCTCCCAGCAGAACCGGCCCTCTCCCTCTGGCACACCTCCCCCCGCCTGCCTCCAAAGGCCGTTTTGGAAGCACTCTGGCCGGCTGTTCCCGCAAAAAATCGCGCACACTGCTCTGAAACCCGGGAGAAAAGTGCTTTGGGGTGGTCCTCTCTCCGGGCCCATGGCCCCGAGCCTGGGGACCAGCTCGGGGGTCCACACTCCCAGGCCAAGGCCCAACTCCATGCACACGTCTGTTCCTGCCCCCTGCCCCTTCAGAGAGCTCGGCTGAGCCAGAGTCTGTCAGGCAGCTCCCTGGCAGCCCCAGCAGCTCCGCCTGGGTGGGAAGAGGCAGAGCCGACCTAGGATCACAGTGGGCCTCTTGCTCTCCCTGCTCCCCTGAGGCAGCTGGGGCAAAGACGGCTTGGGCATCCACCCCGTTGCTCCCCTCTTCCCTCTGCCAGAAGGCTCTGCCTCCTGGGACGTTGCAGTGTGGAGACAGCCCCTGCCAGCACCTTCCCACCCAGTAGGCCTCAGCTGAGGCCTAGGCCCAGGGGAAAGGCCCTAGCGGGGCTGAGTTGGGGTAGCTGCCCGTGCATGTCTGGACACACTCCCTGCAGCCTGCCCCTTCGTGGGGCAGTAGCCCTGGACGCCAGGAAGGCCTGGGCAAGGCTGGCCAAGGGCAGGGGCCTCGCTGGGTTGTGCCTCTGGCCTGTGGGGCCTCCCAGCAGAACCGGCCCTCTCCCTCTGGCACACCTCCCCGCCTGCCTCCAAAGGCGTTTTGGAAGCACTCTGGCCGGCTGTTCCCGCAAATCGCGCACACTGCTCTGAAACCCGGGAGAAAAGTGCTTTGGGGTGGTCCTCTCTCCGGGCCCATGGCCCCGAGCCTGGGGACCAGCTCGGGGGTCCACACTCCCAGGCCAAGGCCCAACTCCATGCACACGTCTGTTCCTGCCCCCTGCCCCTTCAGAGAGCTCGGCTGAGCCAGAGTCTGTCAGGCAGCTCCCTGGCAGCCCCAGCAGCTCCGCCTGGGTGGGAAGAGGCAGAGCCGACCTAGGATCACAGTGGGCCTCTTGCTCTCCCTGCTCCCCTGAGGCAGCTGGGGCAAAGACGGCTTGGGCATCCACCCCGTTGCTCCCCTCTTCCCTCTGCCAGAAGGCTCTGCCTCCTGGGACGTTGCAGTGTGGAGACAGCCCCTGCCAGCACCTCTTCCCACCCAGTAGGCCTCAGCTGAGGCCTAGGCCCAGGGGAAAGGCCCTAGCGGGGCTGAGTTTGGGGTAGCTGCCCGTGCATGTCTGGACACACTCCCTGCAGCCTGCCCCTTCGTGGGGCAGTAGCCCTGGACGCCAGGAAGGCCTGGGCAAGGCTGGCCAAGGGCAGGGGCCTCGCTGGGTTGTGCCTCTGGCCTGTGGGGCCTCCCAGCAGAACCGGCCCTCTCCCTCTGGCACACCTCCCCGCCTGCCTCCAAAGGCCGTTTTGGAAGCACTCTGGCCGGCTGTTCCCGCAAATCGCGCGCACACTGCTCTGAAACCCGGGAGAAAAGTGCTTTGGGGTGGTCCTCTCTCTCCGGGCCCATGGCCCCGAGCCTGGGGACCAGCTCGGGGGTCCACACTCCCAGGCCAAGGCCCAACTCCATGCACACGTCTGTTCCTGCCCCCTGCCCCTTCAGAGAGCTCGGCTGAGCCAGAGTCTGTCAGGCAGCTCCCTGGCAGCCCCAGCAGCTCCGCCTGGGTGGGAAGAGGCAGAGCCGACCTAGGATCACAGTGGGCCTCTTGCTCTCCCTGCTCCCCTGAGGCAGCTGGGGCAAAGACGGCTTGGGCATCCACCCCCCGTTGCTCCCCTCTTCCCTCTGCCAGAAGGCTCTGCCTCCTGGGACGTTGCAGTGTGGAGACAGCCCCTGCCAGCACCTTCCCACCCAGTAGGCCTCAGCTGAGGCCTAGGCCCAGGGGAAAGGCCCTAGCGGGGCTGAGTTGGGGTAGCTGCCCGTGCATGTCTGGACACACTCCCTGCAGCCTGCCCCTTCGTGGGGCAGTAGCCCTGGACGCCAGGAAGGCCTGGGCAAGGCTGGCCAAGGGCAGGGGCCTCGCTGGGTTGTGCCTCTGGCCTGTGGGGCCTCCCAGCAGAACCGGCCCTCTCCCTCTGGCACACCTCCCCGCCTGCCTCCAAAGGCCGTTTTGGAAGCACTCTGGCCGGCTGTTCCCGCAAATCGCGCACACTGCTCTGAAACCCGGGAGAAAAGTGCTTTGGGGTGGTCCTCTCTCCGGGCCCATGGCCCCGAGCCTGGGGACCAGCTCGGGGGGGGTCCACACTCCCAGGCCAAGGCCCAACTCCATGCACACGTCTGTTCCTGCCCCCTGCCCCTTCAGAGAGCTCGGCTGAGCCAGAGTCTGTCAGGCAGCTCCCTGGCAGCCCCAGCAGCTCCGCCTGGGTGGGAAGAGGCAGAGCCGACCTAGGATCACAGTGGGCCTCTTGCTCTCCCTGCTCCCCTGAGGCAGCTGGGGCAAAGACGGCTTGGGCATCCACCCCGTTGCTCCCCTCTTCCCTCTGCCAGAAGGCTCTGCCTCCTGGGACGTTGCAGTGTGGAGACAGCCCCTGCCAGCACCTTCCCACCCAGTAGGCCTCAGCTGAGGCCTAGGCCCAGGGGAAAGGCCCCTAGCGGGGCTGAGTTGGGGTAGCTGCCCGTGCATGTCTGGACACACTCCCTGCAGCCTGCCCCTTCGTGGGGCAGTAGCCCTGGACGCCAGGAAGGCCTGGGCAAGGCTGGCCAAGGGCAGGGGCCTCGCTGGGTTGTGCCTCTGGCCTGTGGGGCCTCCCAGCAGAACCGGCCCTCTCCCTCTGGCACACCTCCCCGCCTGCCTCCAAAGGCCGTTTTGGAAGCACTCTGGCCGGCTGTTCCCGCAAATCGCGCACACTGCTCTGAAACCCGGGAGAAAAGTGCTTTGGGGTGGTCCTCTCTCCGGGCCCATGGCCCCGAGCCTGGGGACCAGCTCGGGGGGTCCACACTCCCAGGCCAAGGCCCAACTCCATGCACACGTCTGTTCCCTGCCCCCTGCCCCTTCAGAGAGCTCGGCTGAGCCAGAGTCTGTCAGGCAGCTCCCTGGCAGCCCCAGCAGCTCCGCCTGGGTGGGAAGAGGCAGAGCCGACCTAGGATCACAGTGGGGGCCTCTTGCTCTCCCTGCTCCCCTGAGGCAGCTGGGGCAAAGACGGCTTGGGCATCCACCCCGTTGCTCCCCTCTTCCCTCTGCCAGAAGGCTCTGCCTCCTGGGACGTTGCAGTGTGGAGACAGCCCCTGCCAGCACCTTCCCACCCAGTAGGCCTCAGCTGAGGCCTAGGCCCAGGGGAAAGGCCCTAGCGGGGGCTGAGTTGGGGTAGCTGCCCGTGCATGTCTGGACACACTCCCTGCAGCCTGCCCCTTCGTGGGGCAGTAGCCCTGGACGCCAGGAAGGCCTGGGCAAGGCTGGCCAAGGGCAGGGGCCTCGCTGGGTTGTGCCTCTGGCCTGTGGGGCCTCCCAGCAGAACCGGCCCTCTCCCTCTGGCACACCTCCCCGCCTGCCTCCAAAGGCCGTTTTGGAAGCACTCTGGCCGGCTGTTCCCGCAAATCGCGCACACTGCTCTGAAACCCGGGAGAAAAGTGCTTTGGGGTGGTCCTCTCTCTCCGGGCCCATGGCCCCGAGCCTGGGGACCAGCTCGGGGGTCCACACTCCCAGGCCAAGGCCCAACTCCATGCACACGTCTGTTCCTGCCCCCTGCCCCTTCAGAGAGCTCGGCTGAGCCAGAGTCTGTCAGGCAGCTCCCTGGCAGCCCCAGCAGCTCCGCCTGGGTGGGAAGAGGCAGAGCCGACCTAGGATCACAGTGGGCCTCTTGCTCTCCCTGCTCCCCTGAGGCAGCTGGGGCAAAGACGGCTTGGGCATCCACCCCGTTGCTCCCCTCTTCCCTCTGCCAGAAGGCTCTGCCTCCTGGGACGTTGCAGTGTGGAGACAGCCCCTGCCAGCACCTTCCCACCCAGTAGGCCTCAGCTGAGGCCTAGGCCCAGGGGAAAGGCCCTAGCGGGGCTGAGTTGGGGTAGCTGCCCGTGCATGTCTGGACACACTCCCTGCAGCCTGCCCCTTCGTGGGGCAGTAGCCCTGGACGCCAGGAAGGCCTGGGCAAGGCTGGCCAAGGGCAGGGGCCTCGCTGCTGGGTTGTGCCTCTGGCCTGTGGGGCCTCCCAGCAGAACCGGCCCTCTCCCTCTGGCACACCTCCCCGCCTGCCTCCAAAGGCCGTTTTGGAAGCACTCTGGCCGGCTGTTCCCGCAAATCGCGCACACTGCTCTGAAAACCCGGGAGAAAAGTGCTTTGGGGTGGTCCTCTCTCCGGGCCCATGGCCCCGAGCCTGGGGACCAGCTCGGGGGTCCACACTCCCAGGCCAAGGCCCAACTCCATGCACACGTCTGTTCCTGCCCCCTGCCCCTTCAGAGAGCTCGGCTGAGCCAGAGTCTGTCAGGCAGCTCCCTGGCAGCCCCAGCAGCTCCGCCTGGGTGGGAAGAGGCAGAGCCGACCTAGGATCACAGTGGGCCTCTTGCTCTCCCTGCTCCCCTGAGGCAGCTGGGGCAAAGACGGCTTGGGCATCCACCCCGTTGCTCCCCTCTTCCCTCTGCCAGAAGGCTCTGCCTCCTGGGACGTTGCAGTGTGGAGACAGCCCCTGCCAGCACCTTCCCACCCAGTAGGCCTCAGCTGAGGCCTAGGCCCAGGGGAAAGGCCCTAGCGGGGCTGAGTTGGGGTAGCTGCCCGTGCATGTCTGGACACACTCCCTGCAGCCTGCCCCCTTCGTGGGGCAGTAGCCCTGGACGCCAGGAAGGCCTGGGCAAGGCTGGCCAAGGGCAGGGGCCTCGCTGGGTTGTGCCTCTGGCCTGTGGGGCCTCCCAGCAGAACCGGCCCTCTCCCTCTGGCACACCTCCCCGCCTGCCTCCAAAGGCCGTTTTTTGGAAGCACTCTGGCCGGCTGTTCCCGCAAATCGCGCACACTGCTCTGAAACCCGGGAGAAAAGTGCTTTGGGGGTGGTCCTCTCTCCGGGCCCATGGCCCCGAGCCTGGGGACCAGCTCGGGGGTCCACACTCCCAGGCCAAGGCCCAACTCCATGCACACGTCTGTTCCTGCCCCCTGCCCCTTCAGAGAGCTCGGCTGAGCCCAGAGTCTGTCAGGCAGCTCCCTGGCAGCCCCAGCAGCTCCGCCTGGGTGGGAAGAGGCAGAGCCGACCTAGGATCACAGTGGGCCTCTTGCTCTCCCTGCTCCCCTGAGGCAGCTGGGGCAAAGACGGCTTGGGCATCCACCACCGTTGTTGCTCCCCTCTTCCCTCTGCCAGAAAGGCTCTGCCTCCTGGGACGTTTTGCAGTGTGGAGACAGAACTGCCCCTGCCAAGCACCTTCCCACCCAGTAGGCCTCAGCTGAGGCCTAGGCCCAGGGGAAAGGCCCTAGCGGGGCTGAGTTGGGGTAGCTGCCCGTGCATGTCTGGACACACTCCCTGCAGCCTGCCCCTTCGTGGGGCAGTAGCCCTGGACGCCAGGAAGGCCTGGCAAGGCTGGCCAAGGGCAGGGGCCTCGCTGGGTTGTGCCTCTGGCCTGTGGGGCCTCCCAGCAGAACCGGCCCTCTCCCTCTGGCACACCTCCCCGCCTGCCTCCAAAGGCCGTTTTGGAAGCACTCTGGCCGGCTGTTCCCGCAAATCGCGCACACTGCTCTGAAAACCGGGAGAAAAGTGCTTTGGGGTGGTCCTCTCTCCGGGCCCATGGCCCGAGCCTGGGGACCAGCTCGGGGGTCCACACTCCCAGGCCAAGGCCCAACTCCATGCACACGTCTGTTCCTGCCCCTGCCCCTTCAGAGAGCTCGGCTGAGCCAGAGTCTGTCAGGCAGCTCCCTGGCAGCCCCAGCAGCTCCGACCTGGGTGGGAAGAGGCAGAAGCCGACCTAGGATCACAGTGGGCCTCTTGCTCTCCCTGCTCCCCTGAGGCAGCTGGGGCAAAGACGGCTTGGGGCATCCACCCCGTTGCTCCCCTACTTCCCTCTGCCAGAAGGCTCTGCCTCCTGGGGACGTTGCAGTGTGGAGACAGCCCCTGCCAGCACCTTCCCCCACCCAATAGGTAAGGCCTCAGCTGAGGCCTAGGCCCAGGGGAAAGGCCCTAGGGGGGCTGGTTGGGGTAGCTGCCCGTGCATGTCTGGTACACACTCCCTGCAGCCTGTCCCCTTCGTGGGGCAGTAGCCCTGGACGCCAGGAAGGCCTGGGCAAGGCTGGCCAAGGGCAGGGG
This sequence comes from Odocoileus hemionus, assembly GCA_020976825.1. Classification (NCBI taxonomy): domain Eukaryota; kingdom Metazoa; phylum Chordata; class Mammalia; order Artiodactyla; family Cervidae; genus Odocoileus; species Odocoileus hemionus. The sequence goes on along the minus strand of JAJLRB010005427.1, from coordinate 1,558,042 downwards.
CCTCGCTGGGTTGTGCCTCTGGCCTGTGGGGCCTCCCCAGCAGAACCCGGCCCTCATCCCTCTGGCAGAACCTACCCTCCCGCCTGCCTCCAAAGGCCTGTTTTGGAAGCACTCAGGCCGCTGTTCCCGCAAATCGCGCACACTGCTCTGAAACCCGGGAGAAAAGTGCTTTGGGGTGGTCCTCTCTCCGGGCCCATGGCCCCCGAGCCTGGGGACCATCTACGGGGGTCCACACTCCCAGGCCAAGGCCCAACTCCATGCACACGTCTGTTCCTGCCACCCTGCCCCTTCAGAGAGCTCGGCTGAGCCAGAGTCTGTCAGGCAGCTCCCTGGCAGCCCCAGCAGCTCCGCCGGGTGGGAAGAGGCAGAGTCCGACCTAGGATCACAGTGGGCCTCTTGCTCTCCCTGCACTGCTCTCCCCTGAGGCAGCTGGGGCAAAGACGGCTTGGGCATCCACTCCCGTTGCTCCCCTCTTCCCTCTGCCAGAAGGCTGCCAGAGAGAGCTCTCCTGGGACGTTGCAGTGTGGAGACAGCCCCTGCCAGCATTTTCCTTCCATAGAAACCCAGTAGGCCTCAGCTGAGGCCTAGGCCCAGGGAAAAGGCCCTAGCGGGGCTGACGGTTGGAGATTGGGTAGTGCCCGTGCATGTCTGGACACAACTCCCTGCAGCCTGCCCCTTCGTGGGGCAGTAGCCCTGGACGCCAGGAAGGCCTGGGCAAGGCTGGCCAAGGGCAGGGGCCTCGCTGGGTTGTGCCTCTGGCCTGTGGGCCTCCCAGCAGAACCGGCCCTCTCCCTCTGGCACACCTCCCCGCCTGCCTCCAAAGGCCGTTTTGGAAGCACTCTGGCCGGCTGTTCCCGCAAAATCGCGCACACTGCTCTGAAACCCGGGAGAAAAGTGCTTTGGGGTGGTCCTCTCTCCGGGCCCATGGCCCCGAGCCTGGGGACCAGCTCGGGGGTCCCACACTCCCAGGCCAAGGCCCAACTCCATGCACACGTCTGTTCCTGCCCCCTGCCCCTTCAGAGAGCTCGGCTGAGCCATGGAGTCTGTCAGGCAGCTCCCTGGCAGCCCCAGCAGCTCCGCCTGGGTGGGAAGAGGCAGAGCCGACCTAGGATCACAGTGGGCCTCTTGCTCTCCCCTGCTCCCCTGAGGCAGCTGGGGCAAAGACGGCTTGGGCATCCACCCCGTTGCTCCCCTCTCTCTCCCTCTGCCAGAAGGCTCTGCCTCCTGGGACGTTGCAGTGTGGAGACAGCCCCTGCCAGCACCTTTCCCACCCAGTAGGCCTCAGCTGAGGCCTAGGGGGCCCAGGGGAAAAGGCCCTAGCGGGGCTGAGTTGGGGTAGCTGGGGCCCGTGCATGTCTGGGACACACTCCCTGCAGCCTGCCCCTTCGTGGGGCAGTAGCCCTGGACGCCAGGAAGGCCTGGGCAAGGCTGGCCAAGGGCAGGGGGCCTCGCTGGGTTGTGCCTCTGGCCTGTGGGCCTCCCAGCAGAACCGGCCCTCTCCCTCTGGCACACCCTCCCCGCCTGCCTCCAAAGGCCGTTTTGGAAGCACTCTGGCCGGCTGTTCCCGCAAATCGCGCACACTGCTCTGAAACCCGGGAGGAAAAGTGCTTTGGGGTGGTCCTCTCTCCGGGCCCATGGCCCCGAGCCTGGGACCAGCTCGGGGGTCCACACTCCCAGGCCAAGGCCCAACTCCATGCACACGTCTGTTCCTGCCCCCTGCCCCTTCAGAGAGCTCGGCTGAGCCAGAGTCTGTCAGGGCAGCTCCCTGGCAGCCCCAGCAGCTCCGCCTGGGTTGGGAAGAGGCAGAGCCGACCTAGGATCACAGTGGGCCTCTTGCTCTCCCTGCTCCCCTGAGGCAGCTGGGGCAAAGACGGCTTGGGCATCCACCCCGTTGCTCCCCTCTTCCCTCTGCCAGAAGGCTCTGCCTCCTGGGACGTTGCAGTGTGGAGACAGCCCCTGCCAGCCACCTTCCCACCCAGTAGGCCTCAGCTGAGGCCTAGGCCCAGGGGAAAGGCCCTAGCGGGGCTGAGTTGGGGTAGCTGCCCGTGCATGTCTGGACACACTCCCTGCAGCCTGCCCCTTCGTGGGGGGCAGTAGCCCTGGACGCCAGGAAGGCCTGGGCAAGGCTGGCCAAGGGCAGGGGCCTCGCTGGGTTGTGCCTCTGGCCTGTGGGGCCTCCCAGCAGAACCGGCCCTCTCCCTCTGTGGCACACCTCTCCCCCGCCTGCCTCCAAAGGCCGTTTTGGAAGCACTCTGGCCGGCTGTTCCCGCAAATCGCGCACACTGCTCTGAAACCCGGGGAGAAAAGTGCTTTGGGGTGGTTCCTCTCTCCGGGCCCATGGCCCCGAGCCTGGGGACCAGCTCGGGGGTCCACACTCCCAGGCCAAGGCCCAACTCCTCTGCACACGTCTGTTCCTGCCCCCTGCCCCTTCAGAGAGCTCGGCTGAGCCAGAGTCTGTCAGGCAGCTCCCTGGCAGCCCCAGCAGCTCCGCCTGGGTGGGAAGAGGGCAGAGCCGACCTAGGATCACAGTGGGCCTCTTGCACTCTCCCTGCTCCCCTGAGGCAGCTGGGGCAAAGACGGCTTGGGCATCCACCCCGTTGCTCCCCTCTTCCCTCTGCCAGAAGGGGCTCTGCCTCCTGGGACGTTGCAGTGTGGAGACAGCCCCTGCCAGCACCTTCCCCACCCAGTAGGCCTCAGCTGAGGCCCTAGGCCCAGGGGGGAAAGGCCCTAGCGGGGCTGAGTTGGCGGGTAGCTGTACCCGTGCATGTCTGGACACACTCCCTGCAGCCTGCCCCCCCTTCGTGGGGCAGTAGCCCTGGACGCCAGGAAGAGGCCTGGGCAAGGTCTGGTGGGGCCAAGGGCAGGGGCCTCGCTGGGTTGTGCCTCTGGTCCTTGTGGGGCCTCCCAGCAGAACCGGGCCTCTCCTCCCTCTGGCACACCTTCCCCCCGCCTGCCTCCAAAGGCCGTTTTGGGGGGAAGCACTTCTGGCCGGGGGCTGTTCCCGCATAAATCGCGCACCACTGCTCTGAAACCCGGGGAGAAAAGTGCTTTAGGGGGTGGTCCTCTCTCCGGGCCCATGGCCCCCCGAGCCTGGGGACCAGCTCGGGGGTCCACACTCCCCAGGGGTGGGGGGCCAAGGCCCCCAACTCCATGCACACGTCTGTTCCTGCCCCCTGCCCCTTCAGAGGAGCTCGGCTTGAGCCAGAGGTCTGTCAGTCTGGCAGCTCCCTGGCAGCCCCAGCAGCTCCGCCTGGGGTGGGAAGAGGCAGAGCCGACGCTAGCCAGTGAGCAGAAACCTAGGATCACAGTGGGCCTCTTGCTCTCCCTGCTCCCCTGAGGCAGCTGGGGCAAAAGACGGCTTGGGCATCCACCCCGTTTGCTTCCCCTCTGCTCCCCCTCTGCCAGAAGGCTCTAGCCTCCTGGGACGTTTGCAGTGTGGAGACAGCCCCTGCCAGCACCTTCCCACCCCAGTAGGCCTCAGCTGAAGGGCCTAGGGCCCAGGGGAAAAAGGCCCTAGCGGGGCTGAGTTGGGGTAGCTGCCCGTGCATGTGCCTGGACACACTCCCTGCATGCCTGCCCCTTCGTGGGGCAGTAGCCCTGGACGCCAGGAAGGCCTGGGCCCGAAGGCTGGCCAAGGGCAGGGGCCTCGCTGGGTTGTGCCTCTGGCCTGTGGGGCCTCCCAGCAGAACCCGGTCCCCTCTCCCTCCATGGCACACAACTCGCTCCCCGCCTGCCTCCAAAGAGGCCGTTTTGGAAGCACTCTGGCCGGCTGTTCCCGCAAATCGCGCACTACTGCTCTGAATCCCGGGAGGAAAAGTGCTTTGGGGTGGTCCTCTCTCCGGGCCCATGGCCCCGAGCCTGGGGACCAGCTCGGGGGGGTCCACACTCCCAGGCCAAGGCCCAACTCCATGCACACGTCTGTTCCTGCCCCCTGCCCCTTCAGAGAGCTTCTCGGCTGAGCCAGAGTCTGTCAGGCAGCTCCCTGGCAGCCCCAGCAGCTCCGCCTGGGTGGGAAGAGGGCAGAGCCGACCTAGGATCACAGTGGGCCGACATTCCTTTAGAGCCCTCTTGATCACAGTGGGCCTCTCCTGCTCCCCTGAGGCAGCTGGGGCAAAGACGGCTTGGGCATCCACCCCCGTTGCTCCCCTCTTCCCTCTGCCAGAAGGCTCTGCCTCCTGGGACGTTGCAGTGTGGAGACAGCCCCTGCCAGCACCTTCCCACCCAGTAGGCCTCAGCTGAGGCCTAGGGCCCAGGGGAAAGGGCCCTAGCGGGGCTGGAGTTGGGGTAGCTGCCCGTGCATGTCTGGACACACTCCCTGCAGCCTGCCCCTTCGTGGGGCAGTAGCCCTGGACGCCAGGAAGGCCTGGGCAAGGCTGGCCAAGGGCAGGGCGCCTCGCTGGGTTGTGCCTCTGGCCTGTGGGGGCCTCCCAGCAGAACCGGCCCTCTCCCTCTGGCACACCTCCCCGCCTGCCTCCAAAGGCCGTTTTGGAAGCACTCTGGCCGGCTGTTCCCGCAAATCGCGCACACTGCTCTGAAACCCGGGAGAAGAAAAGTGCTTTTGGGGTGGTCCTCTCTCCGGGCCCATGGCCCCGAGCCTGGGGACCAGCTCGGGGGTCCACACTCCCAGGCCAAGGCCCAACTCCATGCACACGTCTGTTCCTGCCCCCTGCCCCTTCAGATCGAGCTCGGCTGAGCCAGAGTCTGTCAGGCAGCTCCCTGGCAGCCCCAGCAGCTACCTCCGCCTGGGTGGGAAGAGGCAGAGCCGACCTAGGATCACAGTGGGCCTCTTGCTCTCCCTGCTCCCCTGAGGCAGCTGGGGCCAAAAAAAGACGGCTCTTTGGGCATCCACCCCGTTGCTCCCCTCTTCCCTCTGCCAGAAGGCTCTCTGCCTCCTGGGGACGTTGCAGTGTGGAGGACAGCCCCTGCCAGCACCTTCCCACCCAGTAGGCCTCAGCTGAGGCTATGGCCCAGGGGAAAGGCCCTAGTTCGGGGGGCCTGAGTTGGGGTAGCTGCGGGCCGTGCATGTGCATCTGGACACACTCCCTGCAGCCTGCCCCTTCGTAGGGGGCAGTAGCCCTGGACGCCAGGAAGGCCTGGGCAAGGCTGGCCAAGGGCAGGGGGGGCCTCGCTGGGTTGTGCCTCTGGCCTGTGGGGGGCCTCCCAGCAGAACCAAACCGGCCCTCTCCCTCTGGCACACCTCCCCCGCCTGCCTCCAAAAAGGCCGTTTTGGGAAGTGTGCACTCTGGGGGCTGTTCCGCAAATCGCGCACCCACTGCTCTGAAACCCGGAGATTTTCGAGGAAAAAAGGGGGTGGAAAAAGTTGGGGGGTGCCAGGTCATATCCTCCTCTCTCCGGGCCCATGGGGGCCCCGAGCCTGGGGGGGGGACCAGCTCTCGGTGGGGTCCACACTCGACAGGCCAAGGCCCAACTCCATGCACACGTTCTGTTTCCTGCCCCCTGCCCCCTTCAGAGAGCTCGGCTGAGCCAGGGGAGTCTGTCAGGCAGCTCCCTGGCAAAGCCCCAGCAGCTCCGCCTGGGTGGGAAAAGAGGCAGGAAAGAAGCCGACCTAGGGATCCAAACAGTGGGCCTCTTGCTCTCCCTGCTCCCCTGAGGCAGCTGGGGCAAAGACGGCTTGGGCATCCACCCCGTTTTGCTCCCCTCTTCCTCTGCCAGAAGGCTCTTGCCTCCTGGGACGTTGCAGTGTGGAGGACAGCCCCTGCCAGCACAACCTTTCCACCCAGTAGGCCTCAGCTGAGGCCTAGGCCCAGGGGAAAAGGCCCTAGCGGGGCTGAGTTGGGGTAGCTGCCCGTGCATGTCTGGACACACTCCCTGCAGCCTGCCCCTTCGTGGGGCAGTAGCCCTGGACGCCAGGAAGGCCTGGGCAAGGCTGGCCAAGGGCAGGGGCCTCGCTTGGGTTTGTGCCCTCTGGCCTGTGGGGCCTCCCAGCAGAACCGGCCCCTCTCCCTCTGGCACACTCCCCGCCTGCCTCCAAAGGCCGTTTTGGAAGCACTCTGGCCGGCTGTGTTCCCGGCAAATCGCGCACACTGCTCTGAAACCCGGGAGAAAGAAAAGGGGAAGAGGAAAGTGCTTTGGGGTGGTCCTCTCTCCGGGCCCCATGGCCACCCGAAGGCCCTGGGGAGCTTCGGGGGACCAGCTCGGGGGGGTCCACACTCCCAGGCCAAGGCCCCAACTCCATGGCACACGTCTGTTTTTCCTGCCGGCCCTTGACCCCTTCAGAGAGCTCAGGCTGAGCCGGAGTGTTCAAGGGAGTCTGTGCAACCGAGGCAGCTCCTCGGTTTTTAGTGCCTCCCAGCCAGCAGCTCCGCCTGGGTAGGGGAAAGAGGCAGAGCCGACCTAGGATCACAGTGGGGCCTCTTGTCTCTCCCTGCTCCCCTGAGGCAGCTGGGGCAAAAGTACGGCTTGGGGCATTCTCAAACCCCGTTGCTCCCCTCTTCGCCTCTGCCAGAAGGCTCTGCCTCTCTGGGACGTCTCCCCGTTGGGTTGCAGTGTGGGAGACAGCCCCTGCCCAAGCACCTTCCCCCCCCAGTAGGGGCCTCTAGGCTGAGGCCTACGGGCCAGGTGGAGGGGAAAAGGCCCTTGAGCGGGGCTGGTGGAGTTGGGGTGTAGCCTGCCCGTGCATGTTCTGGGGTCACACACTCCCCTGCCAGCTCCACCTGCCCCCTTCGTGGGTGGGGCAGCTAGCCCTATGGGGACCCGCCAGGACAAAGGTCTCTGTGGGCAAGGCTGGCCGAAATAGTGGATTGGGCAAGGGCCCCAGGGGCCTCGCGTGGGGTTGCTGCCCTCTGGCCTGTGGGGGGCTCCCATGCAGAAAACAAAAAACCGGCTCCCTCTCCCTCTGGCACCACCTCCCCGCCTGCCTCCAAAAAGGCCGTTTTTGGAAAAAGCACTCTGGGCCGGCTGGTTCCCTGTGTGTGAAAATCGCTGCAAACTTTTTTACATACTGCTTCTGAAAAACCCGGGAGGGGGAAAAAAAGTTTGCTTTTGGGGTGGTCCTCTCTATTTTCCGGGGGGGCCCCTATTGGGCCCCGGAGTCTGGGGGGGGGACCAAGCTCGGGGGTCCCACACTCCCCAGGCCAAGGGGGGCCCAAACTCCCATAGCAAACCCCTACGTCTTGTTCGTGCCCCCCTTGCCCCTTTCAGGGAGAAGCTCAGGGTAGAGGGCCAGAAAGGGGGTGGAGGGTCTTGTTTTCATGCGGCCAGGCTTACCCCTTGGGCGGCCCCTAGGCAGGCTCCGCCCGGGGGGTGCGGAAAGGAGGGCCGAAGGCCGGGAACCTTAGGAAATTCACAGTGGGACCTCTTTTGCCACCTTTCAAACTTTGCTCCTCCACTAGAGGGCCAGCTGGGGCCCAAATGAACGGCTTGGGGGCATCGCTTACCCCGCGTTTGCTTCCCCCTCAATTCGCCCATCTTGGCCATAAAGGGGCTCCTGCCTCCTGGGACGGTTTTCAGAGTGTGGAGGGGGGGGGGACAAAAGACCCCTCTGGCCAGCACTCTTCCCTCACCCAGTAGGGGGGGCCCTTCATGGGGCTGAGGCCCTAGGGCCCCAGGGGGGGGGAAAGGGCCCCTATCGGGGGGGTCTGAAGGGTTTGGCGTTAGGCTGCCCTGTGGCTGGATCTTGGGGGTTGACCCACACATTCCCCTGGGCCAAGCCTGGCCCCCGTCGTGGGGCAGTTAGGCCCCTTGGACGAGCCAGGGAGGGCCTGGGCAAGGCTGGCCAAGGGCAGGGGCCTCGCTGGGTTGTGCCTCTGGCCTGTGGGGCCTCCCAGCAGAACCGGCCCCTCTCCCTCTGGCAGACCTCCCCGCCTGCCTCCAAAGGCCCTTTTGGAAGCACTCTGGCCGGCTGTTCCCGCAAATCGCGCACACTGCTCTGAAACCCGGGAGAAAAGTGCTTTGGGGTGGTCCTCTCTCCGGGCCCATGGCCCCGAGCCTGGGGACCAGCTCGGGGGTCCACACTCCCAGGCCAAGGCCCAACTCCATGCACACGTCTGTTCCTGCCCCCTGCCCCTTCAGAGAGCTCGGCTGAGCCAGAGTCTGTCAGGCAGCTCCCTGGCAGCCCCAGCAGCTCCGCCTGGGTGGGAAGAGGCAGAGCCGACCTAGGATCACAGTGGGCCTCTTGCTCTCCCTGCTCCCCTGAGGCAGCTGGGGCAAAGACGGCTTGGGCATCCACCCCGTTGCTCCCCTCTTCCCTCTGCCAGAAGGCTCTGCCTCCTGGGACGTTGCAGTGTGGAGACAGCCCCTGCCAGCACCTTCCCACCCAGTAGGCCTCAGCTGAGGCCTAGGCCCAGGGGAGAAGGCCCTAGCGGGGCTGAGTTGGGGTAGTGCCCGTGCATGTCTGGACACACTCCCTGCAGCCTGCCCCTTCGTGGGGCAGTAGCCCTGGACGCCAGGAAGGCCTGGGCAAGGCTGGCCAAGGGCAGGGGCCTCGCTGGGTTGTGCCTCTGGCCTGTGGGGCCTCCCAGCAGAACCGGCCCTCTCCCTCTGGCAGACCTCCCCCGCCTGCCTCCAAAGGCCCTTTTGGAAGCACTCTGGCCGGCTGTTCCCGCAAATCGCGCACACTGCTCTGAAACCGGGGAGAAAAGTGCTTTGGGGTGGTCCTCTCTCCGGGCCCATGGCCCCGAGCCTGGGGACCAGCTCGGGGGTCCACACTCCCAGGCCAAGGCCCAACTCCATGCACACGTCTGTTCCTGCCCCCTGCCCCTTCAGAGAGCTCGGCTGAGCCAGAGTCTGTCAGGCAGCTCCCTGGCAGCCCCAGCAGCTCCGCCTGGGTGGGAAGAGGCAGAGCCGACCTAGGATCACAGTGGGCCTCTTGCTCTCCCTGCTCCCCTGAGGCAGCTGGGGCAAAGACGGCTTGGGCATCCACCCCGTTGCTCCCCTCTTCCCTCTGCCAGAAGGCTCTGCCTCCTGGGACGTTGCAGTGTGGAGACAGCCCCTGCCAGCACCTTCCCACCCAGTAGGCCTCAGCTGAGGCCTAGGCCCAGGGGAAAGGCCCTAGCGGGCTGAGTTGGGGTAGGTGCCCGTGCATGTCTGGACACACTCCCTGCAGCCTGCCCCTTCGTGGGGCAGTAGCCCTGGACGCCAGGAAGGCCTGGGCAAGGCTGGCCAAGGGCAGGGGCCTCGCTGGGTTGTGCCTCTGGCCTGTGGGGCCTCCCAGCAGAACCGGCCCTCTCCCTCTGGCAGACCTCCCCCGCCTGCCTCCAAGGCCCTTTTGGAAGCACTCTGGCCGGCTGTTCCCGCAAATCGCGCACACTGCTCTGAAACCCGGGAGAAAAGTGCTGCTTTTGGGTGGTCCTCTCTCCGGGCCCATGGCCCGAGCCTGGGGACCAGCTCGGGGGGTCCACACTCCCAGGCCAAGGCCCAACTCCATGCACACGTCTGTTCCTGCCCCCTGCCCCTTCAGAGAGCTCGGCTGAGCCAGAGTCTGTCAGGCAGCTCCCTGGCAGCCCCAGCAGCAGCTCCGCCTGGGTGGGAAGAGGCAGAGCCGACCTAGGATCACAGTGGGCCTCTTGCTCTCCCTGCTCCCTGAGGCAGCTGGGGCAAAGACGGCTTGGGCATCCACCCCGTTGCTCCCCTCTTCCCTCTGCCAGAAGGCTCTGCCTCCTGGGACGTTGCAGTGTGGAGACAGCCCCTGCCAGCACCTTCCCACCCAGTAGGCCTCAGCTGAGGCCTAGGCCCAGGGGAAAGGCCCTAGCGGGGCTGAGTTGGGGTAGGTGCCCGTGCATGTCTGGGACACACTCTTCCTCCCTGCAGCCTGCCCCTTTCTGGGCAGTAGCCCTGGACGCCAGTAGGGCCTGGGCTAGGCCCGGCTCTAGGGCAAGGTGGCCTCGCTGGGTTGTGCCTCTGGCCTGTGGGGCCCAGCCCAGCAGAACCGGCCCTCTCCCTCTTGGCACAGCTCCCCGCCGTGCCTCCAAAGGCCGATTTGGAAGCACTCTGGCCGCTTGTTCCGCAAATCGCAGCATACTGCTCTGAAACCAGGGAGAAAATGCTTTGAGGTGGTCCCACTCCGGGCCCATGGCCCCGAGCCTGGGGACCAGCTCGGGTCCATCACTCCCAGGCCAAGGCCCCAACTCCATGCACACGTCTGTTCCTGCCCCCTGCCCCTTCAGAGAGCTCGGCTGAGCCAGAGTCTGTCAGGCAGCTCCCTGGCAGCCCCAGCAGCTCCGCCTGGGTGGGAAGAGGCAGAGCCGACCTAGGATCACAGTGGGCCTCTTGCTCTCCCTGCTCCCCTGAGGCAGCTGGGGCAAAGACGGCTTGGGCATCCACCCCGTTGCTCCCCCTCTTCCCTCTGCCAGAAGGCTCTGCCTCCTGGGACGTTGCAGTGTGGAGACAGCCCCTGCCAGCACCTTCCCACCCAGTAGGCCTCAGCTGAGGCCTAGGCCCAGGGGAAAGGCCCTAGCGGGGCTGAGTTGGGGTAGGTGCCCGTGCATGTCTGGACACACTCCCTGCAGCCTGCCCCTTCGTGGGGCAGTAGCCCTGGACGCCAGGAAGGCCTGGGCAGGCTGGCCAAGGGCAGGGGCCTCGCTGGGTTGTGCCTCTGGCCTGTGGGGCCTCCCAGCAGAACCGGCCCTCTCCCTCTGGCAGACCTCCCCGCCTGCCTCCAAAGGCCCTTTTGGAAGCACTCTGGCCGGCTGTTCCCGCAAATCGCGCACACTGCTCTGAAACCGGGAGAAAAGTGCTTTGGGGTGGTCCTCTCTCCGGGCCCATGGCCCCGAGCCTGGGGACCAGCTCGGGGGTCCACACTCCCAGGCCAAGGCCCAACTCCATGCACACGTCTGTTCCTGCCCCCTGCCCCTTCAGAGAGCTCGGCTGAGCCAGAGTCTGTCAGGCAGCTCCCTGGCAGCCCCAGCAGCTCCGCCTGGGTGGGAAGAGGCAGAGCCGACCTAGGATCACAGTGGGCCTCTTGCTCTCCCTGCTCCCCTGAGGCAGCTGGGGCAAAGACGGCTTGGGCATCCACCCCGTTGCTCCCCTCTTCCCTCTGCCAGAAGGCTCTGCCTCCTGGGACGTTGCAGTGTGGAGACAGCCCCTGCCAGCACCTTCCCACCCAGTAGGCCTCAGCTGAGGCCTAGGCCCAGGGGAAAGGCCCTAGGGGCTGAGTTGGGGTAGGTGCCCGTGCATGTCTGGACACACTCCCTGCAGCCTGCCCCTTCGTGGGGCAGTAGCCCTGGACGCCAGGAAGGCCTGGGCAAGGCTGGCCAAGGGCAGGGGCCTCGCTGGGTTGTGCCTCTGGCCTGTGGGCCTCCCAGCAGAACCGGCCCTCTCCCTCTGGCAGACCTCCCCGCCTGCCTCCAAAGGCCCTTTTGGAAGCACTCTGGCGGCTGTTCCCGCAAATCGCGCACACTGCTCTGAAACCCGGGAGAAAAGTGCTTTGGGGTGGTCCTCTCTCCGGGCCCATGGCCCCGAGCCTGGGGACCAGCTCGGGGGTCCACACTCCCAGGCCAAGGCCCAACTCCATGCACACGTCTGTTCCTGCCCCCTGCCCCTTCAGAGAGCTCGGCTGAGCCAGAGTCTGTCAGGCAGCTCCTGGCAGCCCCAGCAGCTCCGCCTGGGTGGGAAGAGGCAGAGCCGACCTAGGATCACAGTGGGCCTCTTGCTCTCCCTGCTCCCCTGAGGCAGCTGGGGCAAAGACGGCTTGGGCATCCACCCCGTTGCTCCCCTCTTCCTTCTGCCAGAAGGCTCTGCCTCCTGGGACGTTGCAGTGTGGAGACAGCCCCTGCCAGCACCTTCCCACCCAGTAGGCCTCAGCTGAGGCCTAGGCCCAGGGGAGAAAAAGGCCCTAGCGGGGCTGAGTTGGGGTAGGTGCCGTGCATGTCTGGACACACTCCCTGCAGCCTGCCCCTTCGTGGGGCAGTAGCCCTGGACGCCAGGAAGGCCTGGGCAAAGGCTGGCCAAGGGCAGGGGCCTCGCTGGGTTGTGCCTCTGGCCTGTGGGGCCTCCCAGCAGAACCGGCCCTCTCCCTCTGGCAGACCTCCCCCGCCTGCCTCCAAAGGCCCTTTTGGAAGCACTCTGGCGGCTGTTCCCGCAAATCGCGCACACTGCTCTGAAACCCCGGGAGAAAAGTGCTTTGGGGTGGTCCTCTCTCCGGGCCCATGGCCCCGAGCCTGGGGACCAGCTCGGGGGTCCACACTCCCAGGCCAAGGCCCAACTCCATGCACACGTCTGTTCCTGCCCCCTGCCCTTCAGAGAGCTCGGCTGAGCCAGAGTCTGTCAGGCAGCTCCCTGGCAGCCCCAGCAGCTCCGCCTGGGTGGGAAGAGGCAGAGCCGACCTAGGATCACAGTGGGCCTCTTGCTCTCCCTGCTCCCCTGAGGCAGCTGGGGCAAAGACGGCTTGGGCATCCACCCCGTTGCTCCCCTCTTCCCTCTGCCAGAAGGCTCTGCCTCCTGGGACGTTGCAGTGTGGAGACAGCCCCTGCCAGCACCTTCCCACCCAGTAGGCCTCAGCTGAGGCCTAGGCCCAGGGGAAAGGCCCCTAGCGGGGCTGAGTTGGGGTAGGTGCCCGTGCATGTCTGGACACACTCCCTGCAGCCTGCCCCTTCGTGGGGCAGTAGCCCTGGACGCCAGGAAGGCCTGGGCAAGGCTGGCCAAGGGCAGGGGCCTCGCTGGGTTGTGCCTCTGGCCTGTGGGGCCTCCCAGCAGAA
>JAJLRB010005427.1:1459527-1544889 GCA_020976825.1 Odocoileus hemionus | reverse complement strand
ACCTCCCCGCCTGCCTCCAAAGGCCGTTTTGGAAGCACTCTGGCCGGCTGTTCCCGCAAATCGCGCACACTGCTCTGAAACCCGGGAGAAAAGTGCTTTGGGGTGGTCCTCTCTCCGGGCCCATGGCCCCGAGCCTGGGGACCAGCTCGGGGGTCCACACTCCCAGGCCAAGGCCCAACTCCATGCACACGTCTGTTCCTGCCCCCTGCCCCTTCAGAGAGCTCGGCTGAGCCAGAGTCTGTCAGGCAGCTCCCTGGCAGCCCCAGCAGCTCCGCCTGGGTGGGAAGAGGCAGAGCCGACCTAGGATCACAGTGGGCCTCTTGCTCTCCCTGCTCCCCTGAGGCAGCTGGGGCAAAGACGGCTTGGGCATCCACCCCGTTGCTCCCCTCTTCCCTCTGCCAGAAGGCTCTGCCTCCTGGGACGTTGCAGTGTGGAGACAGCCCCTGCCAGCACCTTCCCACCCAGTAGGCCTCAGCTGAGGCCTAGGCCCAGGGGAAAGGCCCTAGCGGGGCTGAGTTGGGGTAGCTGCCCGTGCATGTCTGGACACACTCCCTGCAGCCTGCCCCTTCGTGGGGCAGTAGCCCTGGACGCCAGGAAGGCCTGGGCAAGGCTGGCCAAGGGCAGGGGCCTCGCTGGGTTGTGCCTCTGGCCTGTGGGGCCTCCCAGCAGAACCGGCCCTCTCCCTCTGGCACACCTCCCCGCCTGCCTCCAAAGGCCGTTTTTGGAAGCACTCTGGCCGGCTGTTCCCGCAAATCGCGCACACTGCTCTGAAACCCGGGAGAAAAGTGCTTTGGGGTGGTCCTCTCTCCGGGCCCATGGCCCCGAGCCTGGGGACCAGCTCGGGGGTCCACACTCCCAGGCCAAGGCCCAACTCCATGCACACGTCTGTTCCTGCCCCCTGCCCCTTCAGAGAGCTCGGCTGAGCCAGAGTCTGTCAGGCAGCTCCCTGGCAGCCCCAGCAGCTCCGCCTGGGTGGGAAGAGGCAGAGCCGACCTAGGATCACAGTGGGCCTCTTGCTCTCCCTGCTCCCCTGAGGCAGCTGGGGCAAAGACGGCTTGGGCATCCACCCCGTTGCTCCCCTCTTCCCTCTGCCAGAAGGCTCTGCCTCCTGGGACGTTGCAGTGTGGAGACAGCCCCTGCCAGCACCTTCCCACCCAGTAGGCCTCAGCTGAGGCCTAGGCCCAGGGGAAAGGCCCTAGCGGGGCTGAGTTGGGGTAGCTGCCCGTGCATGTCTGGACACACTCCCTGCAGCCTGCCCCTTCGTGGGGCAGTAGCCCTGGACGCCAGGAAGGCCTGGGCAAGGCTGGCCAAGGGCAGGGGCCTCGCTGGGTTGTGCCTCTGGCCTGTGGGGCCTCCCAGCAGAACCGGCCCTCTCCCTCTGGCACACCTCCCCGCCTGCCTCCAAAGGCCCTTTTGGAAGCACTCTGGCCGGCTGTTCCCGCAAATCGCGCACACTGCTCTGAAACCCGGGAGAAAAGTGCTTTGGGGTGGTCCTCTCTCCGGGCCCATGGCCCCGAGCCTGGGGACCAGCTCGGGGGTCCACACTCCCAGGCCAAGGCCCAACTCCATGCACACGTCTGTTCCTGCCCCCCCCTGCCCCTTCAGAGAGCTCGGCTGAGCCAGAGTCTGTCAGGCAGCTCCCTGGCAGCCCCAGCAGCTCCGCCTGGGTGGGAAGAGGCAGAGAGCCGACCTAGGATCACAGTGGGCCTCTTGCTCTCCCTGCTCCCCTGAGGCAGCTGGGGCAAAGACGGCTTGGGCATCCACCCCGTTGCTCCCCTCTTCCCTCTGCCAGAAGGCTCTGCCTCCTGGGACGTTGCAGTGTGGAGACAGCCCCTGCCAGCACCTTCCCACCCAGTAGGCCTCAGCTGAGGCCTAGGCCCAGGGGAAAGGCCCTAGCGGGGCTGAGTTGGGGTAGCTGCCCGTGCATGTCTGGACACACTCCCTGCAGCCTGCCCCTTCGTGGGGCAGTAGCCCTGGACGCCAGGAAGGCCTGGGCAAGGCTGGCCAAGGGCAGGGGCCTCGCTGGGTTGTGCCTCTGGCCTGTGGGGCCTCCCAGCAGAACCGGCCCTCTCCCTCTGGCACACCTCCCCGCCTGCCTCCAAAGGCCGTTTTGGAAGCACTCTGGCCGGCTGTTCCCGCAAATCGCGCACACTGCTCTGAAACCCGGGAGAAAAGTGCTTTGGGGTGGTGGTCCTCTCTCCGGGCCCATGGCCCCGAGCCTGGGGACCAGCTCGGGGGTCCACACTCCCAGGCCAAGGCCCAACTCCATGCACACGTCTGTTCCTGCCCCCTGCCCCTTCAGAGAGCTCGGCTGAGCCAGAGTCTGTCAGGCAGCTCCCTGGCAGCCCCAGCAGCTCTCCGCCTGGGTGGGAAGAGGCAGAGCCGACCTAGGATCACAGTGGGCCTCTTGCTCTCCCTGCTCCCCTGAGGCAGCTGGGGCAAAGACGGCTTGGGCATCCACCCCGTTGCTCCCCTCTTCCCTCTGCCAGAAGGCTCTGCCTCCTGGGACGTTGCAGTGTGGAGACAGCCCCTGCCAGCACCTTCCCACCCAGTAGGCCTCAGCTGAGGCCTAGGCCCAGGGGAAAGGCCCTAGCGGGGCTGAGTTGGGGTAGCTGCCCGTGCATGTCTGGACACACTCCCTGCAGCCTGCCCCTTCGTGGGGCAGTAGCCCTGGACGCCAGGAAGGCCTGGGCAAGGCTGGCCAAGGGCAGGGGCCTCGCTGGGTTGTGCCTCTGGCCTGTGGGGCCTCCCAGCAGAACCGGCCCTCTCCCTCTGGCACACCTCCCCCCGCCTGCCTCCAAAGGCCGTTTTGGAAGCACTCTGGCCGGCTGTTCCCGCAAATCGCGCACACTGCTCTGAAACCCGGGAGAAAAGTGCTTTGGGGTGGTCCTCTCTCCGGGCCCATGGCCCCGAGCCTGGGGACCAGCTCGGGGGTCCACACTCCCAGGCCAAGGCCCAACTCCATGCACACGTCTGTTCCTGCCCCCTGCCCCTTCAGAGAGCTCGGCTGAGCCAGAGTCTGTCAGGCAGCTCCCTGGCAGCCCCAGCAGCTCCGCCTGGGTGGGAAGAGGCAGAGCCGACCTAGGATCACAGTGGGCCTCTTGCTCTCCCTGCTCCCCTGAGGCAGCTGGGGCAAAGACGGCTTGGGCATCCACCCCGTTGCTCCCCTCTTCCCTCTGCCAGAAGGCTCTGCCTCCTGGGACGTTGCAGTGTGGAGACAGCCCCTGCCAGCACCTTCCCACCCAGTAGGCCTCAGCTGAGGCCTAGGCCCAGGGGAAAGGCCCTAGCGGGGCTGAGTTGGGGTAGCTGCCCGTGCATGTCTGGACACACTCCCTGCAGCCTGCCCCTTCGTGGGGCAGTAGCCCTGGACGCCAGGAAGGCCTGGGCAAGGCTGGCCAAGGGCAGGGGCCTCGCTGGGTTGTGCCTCTGGCCTGTGGGGCCTCCCAGCAGAACCGGCCCTCTCCCTCTGGCACACCTCCCCGCCTGCCTCCAAAGGCCGTTTTGGAAGCACTCTGGCCGGCTGTTCCCGCAAATCGCGCACACTGCTCTGAAACCCGGGAGAAAAGTGCTTTGGGGTGGTCCTCTCTCCGGGCCCATGGCCCCGAGCCTGGGGACCAGCTCGGGGGTCCACACTCCCAGGCCAAGGCCCAACTCCATGCACACGTCTGTTCCTGCCCCCTGCCCCTTCAGAGAGCTCGGCTGAGCCAGAGTCTGTCAGGCAGCTCCCTGGCAGCCCCAGCAGCTCCGCCTGGGTGGGAAGAGGCAGAGCCGACCTAGGATCACAGTGGGCCTCTTGCTCTCCCTGCTCCCCTGAGGCAGCTGGGGCAAAGACGGCTTGGGCATCCACCCCGTTGCTCCCCTCTTCCCTCTGCCAGAAGGCTCTGCCTCCTGGGACGTTGCAGTGTGGAGACAGCCCCTGCCAGCACCTTCCCACCCAGTAGGCCTCAGCTGAGGCCTAGGCCCAGGGGAAAGGCCCTAGCGGGGCTGAGTTGGGGTAGCTGCCCGTGCATGTCTGGACACACTCCCTGCAGCCTGCCCCTTCGTGGGGCAGTAGCCCTGGACGCCAGGAAGGCCTGGGCAAGGCTGGCCAAGGGCAGGGGCCTCGCTGGGTTGTGCCTCTGGCCTGTGGGGCCTCCCAGCAGAACCGGCCCTCTCCCTCTGGCACACCTCCCCGCCTGCCTCCAAAGGCCCTTTTGGAAGCACTCTGGCCGGCTGTTCCCGCAAATCGCGCACACTGCTCTGAAACCCGGGAGAAAAGTGCTTTGGGGTGGTCCTCTCTCCGGGCCCATGGCCCCGAGCCTGGGGACCAGCTCGGGGGTCCACACTCCCAGGCCAAGGCCCAACTCCATGCACACGTCTGTTCCTGCCCCCTGCCCCTTCAGAGAGCTCGGCTGAGCCAGAGTCTGTCAGGCAGCTCCCTGGCAGCCCCAGCAGCTCCGCCTGGGTGGGAAGAGGCAGAGCCGACCTAGGATCACAGTGGGCCTCTTGCTCTCCCTGCTCCCCTGAGGCAGCTGGGGCAAAGACGGCTTGGGCATCCACCCCGTTGCTCCCCTCTTCCCTCTGCCAGAAGGCTCTGCCTCCTGGGACGTTGCAGTGTGGAGACAGCCCCTGCCAGCACCTTCCCACCCAGTAGGCCTCAGCTGAGGCCTAGGCCCAGGGGAAAGGCCCTAGCGGGGCTGAGTTGGGGGGTAGCTGCCCGTGCATGTCTGGACACACTCCCTGCAGCCTGCCCCTTCGTGGGGCAGTAGCCCTGGACGCCAGGAAGGCCTGGGCAAGGCTGGCCAAGGGCAGGGGCCTCGCTGGGTTGTGCCTCTGGCCTGTGGGGCCTCCCAGCAGAACCGGCCCTCTCCCTCTGGCACACCTCCCCGCCTGCCTCCAAAGGCCGTTTTGGAAGCACTCTGGCCGGCTGTTCCCGCAAATCGCGCACACTGCTCTGAAACCCGGGAGAAAAGTGCTTTGGGGTGGTCCTCTCTCCGGGCCCATGGCCCCGAGCCTGGGGACCAGCTCGGGGGTCCACACTCCCAGGCCAAGGCCCAACTCCATGCACACGTCTGTTCCTGCCCCCTGCCCCTTCAGAGAGCTCGGCTGAGCCAGAGTCTGTCAGGCAGCTCCCTGGCAGCCCCAGCAGCTCCGCCTGGGTGGGAAGAGGCAGAGCCGACCTAGGATCACAGTGGGCCTCTTGCTCTCCTGCTCCCCTGAGGCAGCTGGGGCAAAGACGGCTTGGGCATCCACCCCGTTGCTCCCCTCTTCCCTCTGCCAGAAGGCTCTGCCTCCTGGGACGTTGCAGTGTGGAGACAGCCCCTGCCAGCACCTTCCCACCCAGTAGGCCTCAGCTGAGGCCTAGGCCCAGGGGAAAGGCCCTAGCGGGGCTGAGTTGGGGTAGGTGCCCGTGCATGTCTGGACACACTCCCTGCAGCCTGCCCCTTCGTGGGGCAGTAGCCCTGGACGCCAGGAAGGCCTGGGCAAGGCTGGCCAAGGGCAGGGGCCTCGCTGGGTTGTGCCTCTGGCCTGTGGGGCCTCCCAGCAGAACCGGCCCTCTCCCTCTGGCACACCTCCCCCCCCTGCCTCCAAAGGCCGTTTTGGAAGCACTCTGGCCGGCTGTTCCCGCAAATCGCGCACACTGCTCTGAAACCCGGGAGAAAAGTGCTTTGGGGTGGTCCTCTCTCCGGGCCCATGGCCCCGAGCCTGGGGACCAGCTCGGGGGTCCACACTCCCAGGCCAAGGCCCAACTCCATGCACACGTCTGTTCCTGCCCCCTGCCCCTTCAGAGAGCTCGGCTGAGCCAGAGTCTGTCAGGCAGCTCCCTGGCAGCCCCAGCAGCTCCGCCTGGGTGGGAAGAGGCAGAGCCGACCTAGGATCACAGTGGGCCTCTTGCTCTCCCTGCTCCCCTGAGGCAGCTGGGGCAAAGACGGCTTGGGCATCCACCCCGTTGCTCCCCTCTTCCCTCTGCCAGAAGGCTCTGCCTCCTGGGACGTTGCAGTGTGGAGACAGCCCCTGCCAGCACCTTCCCACCCAGTAGGCCTCAGCTGAGGCCTAGGCCCAGGGGAAAGGCCCTAGCGGGGCTGAGTTGGGGTAGCTGCCCGTGCATGTCTGGACACACTCCCTGCAGCCTGCCCCTTCGTGGGGCAGTAGCCCTGGACGCCAGGAAGGCCTGGGCAAGGCTGGCCAAGGGCAGGGGCCTCGCTGGGTTGTGCCTCTGGCCTGTGGGGCCTCCCAGCAGAACCGGCCCTCTCCCTCTGGCACACCTCCCCCCGCCTGCCTCCAAAGGCCGTTTTGGAAGCACTCTGGCCGGCTGTTCCCGCAAATCGCGCACACTGCTCTGAAACCCGGGAGAAAAAAGCTTTGGGGTGGTCCTCTCTCCGGGCCCATGGCCCCGAGCCTGGGGACCAGCTCGGGGGTCCACACTCCCAGGCCAAGGCCCAACTCCATGCACACGTCTGTTCCTGCCCCCTGCCCCTTCAGAGAGCTCGGCTGAGCCAGAGTCTGTCAGGCAGCTCCCTGGCAGCCCCAGCAGCTCCGCCTGGGTGGGAAGAGGCAGAGCCGACCTAGGATCACAGTGGGCCTCTTGCTCTCCCTGCTCCCCTGAGGCAGCTGGGGCAAAGACGGCTTGGGCATCCACCCCGTTGCTCCCCTCTTCCCTCTGCCAGAAGGCTCTGCCTCCTGGGACGTTGCAGTGTGGAGACAGCCCCTGCCAGCACCTTCCCACCCAGTAGGCCTCAGCTGAGGCCTAGGCCCAGGGGAAAGGCCCTAGCGGGGCTGAGTTGGGGTAGCTGCCCCGTGCATGTCTGGACACACTCCCTGCAGCCTGCCCCTTCGTGGGGCAGTAGCCCTGGACGCCAGGAAGGCCTGGGCAAGGCTGGCCAAGGGCAGGGGCCTCGCTGGGTTGTGCCTCTGGCCTGTGGGGCCTCCCAGCAGAACCGGCCCTCTCCCTCTGGCACACCTCCCCGCCTGCCTCCAAAGGCCGTTTTGGAAGCACTCTGGCCGGCTGTTCCCGCAAATCGCGCACACTGCTCTGAAACCCGGGAGAAAAGTGCTTTGGGGTGGTCCTCTCTCCGGGCCCATGGCCCCGAGCCTGGGGACCAGCTCGGGGGTCCACACTCCCAGGCCAAGGCCCAACTCCATGCACACGTCTGTTCCTGCCCCCTGCCCCTTCAGAGAGCTCGGCTGAGCCCAGAGTCTGTCAGGCAGCTCCCTGGCAGCCCCAGCAGCTCCGCCTGGGTGGGAAGAGGCAGAGCCGACCTAGGATCACAGTGGGCCTCTTGCTCTCCCTGCTCCCCTGAGGCAGCTGGGGCAAAGACGGCTTGGGCATCCACCCCGTTGCTCCCCTCTTCCCTCTGCCAGAAGGCTCTGCCTCCTGGGACGTTGCAGTGTGGAGACAGCCCCTGCCAGCACCTTCCCACCCAGTAGGCCTCAGCTGAGGCCTAGGCCCAGGGGAAAGGCCCTAGCGGGGCTGAGTTGGGGTAGCTGCCCGTGCATGTCTGGACACACTCCCTGCAGCCTGCCCCTTCGTGGGGCAGTAGCCCTGGACGCCAGGAAGGCCTGGGCAAGGCTGGCCAAGGGCAGGGGCCTCGCTGGGTTGTGCCTCTGGCCTGTGGGGCCTCCCAGCAGAACCGGCCCTCTCCCTCTGGCACACCTCCCCGCCTGCCTCCAAAGGCCGTTTTGGAAGCACTCTGGCCGGCTGTTCCCGCAAATCGCGCACACTGCTCTGAAACCCGGGAGAAAAGTGCTTTGGGGTGGTCCTCTCTCCGGGCCCATGGCCCCGAGCCTGGGGACCAGCTCGGGGGTCCACACTCCCAGGCCAAGGCCCAACTCCATGCACACGTCTGTTCCTGCCCCCTGCCCCTTCAGAGAGCTCGGCTGAGCCAGAGTCTGTCAGGCAGCTCCCTGGCAGCCCCAGCAGCTCCGCCTGGGTGGGAAGAGGCAGAGCCGACCTAGGATCACAGTGGGCCTCTTGCTCTCCCTGCTCCCCTGAGGCAGCTGGGGCAAAGACGGCTTGGGCATCCACCCCGTTGCTCCCCTCTTCCCTCTGCCAGAAGGCTCTGCCTCCTGGGACGTTGCAGTGTGGAGACAGCCCCTGCCAGCACCTTCCCACCCAGTAGGCCTCAGCTGAGGCCTAGGCCCAGGGGAAAGGCCCTAGCGGGGCTGAGTTGGGGTAGCTGCCCGTGCATGTCTGGACACACTCCCTGCAGCCTGCCCCTTCGTGGGGCAGTAGCCCTGGACGCCAGGAAGGCCTGGGCAAGGCTGGCCAAGGGCAGGGGCCTCGCTGGGTTGTGCCTCTGGCCTGTGGGGCCTCCCAGCAGAACCGGCCCTCTCCCTCTGGCACACCTCCCCGCCTGCCTCCAAAGGCCGTTTTTGGAAGCACTCTGGCCGGCTGTTCCCGCAAATCGCGCACACTGCTCTGAAAACCCGGGAGAAAAGTGCTTTGGGGTGGTCCTCTCTCCGGGCCCATGGCCCCGAGCCTGGGGACCAGCTCGGGGGTCCACACTCCCAGGCCAAGGCCCAACTCCATGCACACGTCTGTTCCTGCCCCCTGCCCCTTCAGAGAGCTCGGCTGAGCCAGAGTCTGTCAGGCAGCTCCCTGGCAGCCCCAGCAGCTCCGCCTGGGTGGGAAGAGGCAGAGCCGACCTAGGATCACAGTGGGCCTCTTGCTCTCCCTGCTCCCCCCTGGAGCTGGGGCAAAGACGGCTTGGGCATCCACCCCGTTGCTCCCCTCTTCCCTCTGCCAGAAGGCTCTGCCTCCTGGGACGTTGCAGTGTGGAGACAGCCCCTGCCAGCACCTTCCCACCCAGTAGGCCTCAGCTGAGGCCTAGGCCCAGGGGAAAGGCCCTAGCGGGGCTGAGTTGGGGTAGCTGCCCGTGCATGTCTGGACACACTCCCTGCAGCCTGCCCCTTCGTGGGGCAGTAGCCCTGGACGCCAGGAAGGCCTGGGCAAGGCTGGCCAAGGGCAGGGGCCTCGCTGGGTTGTGCCTCTGGCCTGTGGGGCCTCCCAGCAGAACCGGCCCTCTCCCTCTGGCACACCTCCCCGCCTGCCTCCAAAGGCCGTTTTGGAAGCACTCTGGCCGGCTGTTCCCGCAAATCGCGCACACTGCTCTGAAACCCGGGAGAAAAGTGCTTTGGGGTGGTCCTCTCTCCGGGCCCATGGCCCCGAGCCTGGGGACCAGCTCGGGGGGTCCACACTCCCAGGCCAAGGCCCAACTCCATGCACACGTCTGTTCCTGCCCCCTGCCCCTTCAGAGAGCTCGGCTGAGCCAGAGTCTGTCAGGCAGCTCCCTGGCAGCCCCAGCAGCTCCGCCTGGGTGGGAAGAGGCAGAGCCGACCTAGGATCACAGTGGGCCTCTTGCTCTCCCTGCTCCCCTGAGGCAGCTGGGGCAAAGACGGCTTGGGCATCCACCCCGTTGCTCCCCTCTTCCCTCTGCCAGAAGGCTCTGCCTCCTGGGACGTTGCAGTGTGGAGACAGCCCCTGCCAGCACCTTCCCACCCAGTAGGCCTCAGCTGAGGCCTAGGCCCAGGGGAAAGGCCCTAGCGGGGCTGAGTTGGGGTAGCTGCCCGTGCATGTCTGGACACACTCCCTGCAGCCTGCCCCTTCGTGGGGCAGTAGCCCTGGACGCCAGGAAGGCCTGGGCAAGGCTGGCCAAGGGCAGGGGCCTCGCTGGGTTGTGCCTGCCTCTGGCCTGTGGGGCCTCCCAGCAGAACCGGCCCTCTCCCTCTGGCACACCTCCCCGCCCGCCTGCCTCCAAAGGCCCTTTTGGAAGCACTCTGGCCGGCTGTTCCCGCAAATCGCGCACACTGCTCTGAAACCCGGGAGAAAAGTGCTTTGGGGTGGTCCTCTCTCCGGGCCCATGGCCCCGAGCCTGGGGACCAGCTCGGGGGTCCACACTCCCAGGCCAAGGCCCAACTCCATGCACACGTCTGTTCCTGCCCCCTGCCCCTTCAGAGAGCTCGGCTGAGCCAGAGTCTGTCAGGCAGCTCCCTGGCAGCCCCAGCAGCTCCGCCTGGGTGGGAAGAGGCAGAGAGCCGACCTAGGATCACAGTGGGCCTCTTGCTCTCCCTGCTCCCCTGAGGCAGCTGGGGCAAAGACGGCTTGGGCATCCACCCCGTTGCTCCCCTCTTCCCTCTGCCAGAAGGCTCTGCCTCCTGGGACGTTGCAGTGTGGAGACAGCCCCTGCCAGCACCTTCCCACCCAGTAGGCCTCAGCTGAGGCCTAGGCCCAGGGGAAAGGCCCTAGCGGGGCTGAGTTGGGGTAGCTGCCCGTGCATGTCTGGACACACTCCCTGCAGCCTGCCCCTTCGTGGGGCAGTAGCCCTGGACGCCAGGAAGGCCTGGGCAAGGCTGGCCAAGGGCAGGGGCCTCGCTGGGTTGTGCCTCTGGCCTGTGGGGCCTCCCAGCAGAACCGGCCCTCTCCCTCTGGCACACCTCCCCGCCTGCCTCCAAAGGCCCGTTTTTTGGAAGCACTCTGGCCGGCTGTTCCCGCAAATCGCGCACACTGCTCTGAAACCCGGGAGAAAAGTGCTTTGGGGTGGTCCTCTCTCCGGGCCCATGGCCCCGAGCCTGGGGACCAGCTCGGGGGTCCACACTCCCAGGCCAAGGCCCAACTCCATGCACACGTCTGTTCCTGCCCCCTGCCCCTTCAGAGAGCTCGGCTGAGCCAGAGTCTGTCAGGGCGCTCCCTGGCAGCCCCAGCAGCTCCGCCTGGGTGGGAAGAGGCAGAGCCGACCTAGGATCACAGTGGGCCTCTTGCTCTCCCTGCTCCCCTGAGGCAGCTGGGGCAAAGACGGCTTGGGCATCCACCCCGTTGCTCCCCTCTTCCCTCTGCCAGAAGGCTCTGCCTCCTGGGACGTTGCAGTGTGGAGACAGCCCCTGCCAGCACCTTCCCACCCAGTAGGCCTCAGCTGAGGCCTAGGCCCAGGGGAAAGGCCCTAGCGGGGCTGAGTTGGGGTAGCTGCCCGTGCATGTCTGGACACACTCCCTGCAGCCTGCCCCTTCGTGGGGCAGTAGCCCTGGACGCCAGGAAGGCCTGGGCAAGGCTGGCCAAGGGCAGGGGCCTCGCTGGGTTGTGCCTCTGGCCTGTGGGGCCTCCCAGCAGAACCGGCCCTCTCCCTCTGGCACACCTCCCCGCCTGCCTCCAAAGGCCGTTTTGGAAGCACTCTGGCCGGCTGTTCCCGCAAATCGCGCACACTGCTCTGAAACCCGGGAGAAAAGTGCTTTGGGGTGGTCCTCTCTCCGGGCCCATGGCCCCGAGCCTGGGGACCAGCTCGGGGGTCCACACTCCCAGGCCAAGGCCCAACTCCATGCACACGTCTGTTCCTGCCCCCTGCCCCTTCAGAGAGCTCGGCTGAGCCAGAGTCTGTCAGGCAGCTCCCTGGCAGCCCCAGCAGCTCCGCCTGGGTGGGAAGAGGCAGAGCCGACCTAGGATCACAGTGGGCCTCTTGCTCTCCCTGCTCCCCTGAGGCAGCTGGGGCAAAGACGGCTTGGGCATCCACCCCGTTGCTCCCCTCTTCCCTCTGCCAGAAGGCTCTGCCTCCTGGGACGTTGCAGTGTGGAGACAGCCCCTGCCAGCACCTTCCCACCCAGTAGGCCTCAGCTGAGGCCTAGGCCCAGGGGAAAGGCCCTAGCGGGGCTGAGTTGGGGTAGCTGCCCGTGCATGTCTGGACACACCCCCAGCCTGCCCCTTCGTGGGGCAGTAGCCCTGGACGCCAGGAAGGCCTGGGCAAGGCTGGCCAAGGGCAGGGGCCTCGCTGGGTTGTGCCTCTGGCCTGTGGGGCCTCCCAGCAGAACCGGCCCTCTCCCTCTGGCACACCTCCCCGCCTGCCTCCAAAGGCCGTTTTGGAAGCACTCTGGCCGGCTGTTCCCGCAAATCGCGCACACTGCTCTGAAACCCGGGAGAAAAGTGCTTTGGGGTGGTCCTCTCTCCGGGCCCATGGCCCCGAGCCTGGGGACCAGCTCGGGGGTCCACACTCCCAGGCCAAGGCCCAACTCCATGCACACGTCTGTTCCTGCCCCCTGCCCCTTCAGAGAGCTCGGCTGAGCCAGAGTCTGTCAGGCAGCTCCCTGGCAGCCCCAGCAGCTCCGCCTGGGTGGGAAGAGGCAGAGCCGACCTAGGATCACAGTGGGCCTCTTGCTCTCCCTGCTCCCCTGAGGCAGCTGGGGCAAAGACGGCTTGGGCATCCACCCCGTTGCTCCCCTCTTCCCTCTGCCAGAAGGCTCTGCCTCCTGGGACGTTGCAGTGTGGAGACAGCCCCTGCCAGCACCTTCCCACCCAGTAGGCCTCAGCTGAGGCCTAGGCCCAGGGGAAGGCCCTAGCGGGGCTGAGTTGGGGTAGCTGCCCGTGCATGTCTGGACACACTCCCTGCAGCCTGCCCCTTCGTGGGGCAGTAGCCCTGGACGCCAGGAAGGCCTGGGCAAGGCTGGCCAAGGGCAGGGGCCTCGCTGGGTTGTGCCTCTGGCCTGTGGGGCCTCCCAGCAGAACCGGCCCTCTCCCTCTGGCACACCTCCCCGCCTGCCTCCAAAGGCCGTTTTGGAAGCACTCTGGCCGGCTGTTCCCGCAAATCGCGCACACTGCTCTGAAACCCGGGAGAAAAGTGCTTTGGGGTGGTCCTCTCTCCGGGCCCATGGCCCCGAGCCTGGGGACCAGCTCGGGGGTCCACACCACCAGGCCAAGGCCCAACTCCATGCACACGTCTGTTCCTGCCCCCTGCCCCTTCAGAGAGCTCGGCTGAGCCAGAGTCTGTCAGGCAGCTCCCTGGCAGCCCCAGCAGCTCCGCCTGGGTGGGAAGAGGCAGAGCCGACCTAGGATCACAGTGGGCCTCTTGCTCTCCCTGCTCCCCTGAGGCAGCTGGGGCAAAGACGGCTTGGGCATCCACCCCCCGCTCCCCTCTTCTTCCCTCTGCCAGAAGGCTCTGCCTCCTGGGACGTTGCAGTGTGGAGACAGCCCCTGCCAGCACCTTCCCACCCAGTAGGCCTCAGCTGAGGCCTAGGCCCAGGGGAAAGGCCCTAGCGGGGCTGAGTTGGGGTAGCTGCCCGTGCATGTCTGGACACACTCCCTGCAGCCTGCCCCTTCGTGGGGCAGTAGCCCTGGACGCCAGGAAGGCCTGGGCAAGGCTGGCCAAGGGCAGGGGCCTCGCTGGGTTGTGCCTCTGGCCTGTGGGGCCTCCCAGCAGAACCGGCCCTCTCCCTCTGGCACACCTCCCCGCCTGCCTCCAAAGGCCGTTTTGGAAGCACTCTGGCCGGCTGTTCCCGCAAATCGCGCACACTGCTCTGAAACCCGGGAGAAAAGTGCTTTGGGGTGGTCCTCTCTCCGGGCCCATGGCCCCGAGCCTGGGGACCAGCTCGGGGGTCCACACTCCCAGGCCAAGGCCCAACTCCATGCACACGTCTGTTCCTGCCCCCTGCCCCTTCAGAGAGCTCGGCTGAGCCAGAGTCTGTCAGGCAGCTCCCTGGCAGCCCCAGCAGCTCCGCCTGGGTGGGAAGAGGCAGAGCCGACCTAGGATCACAGTGGGCCTCTTGCTCTCCCTGCTCCCCTGAGGCAGCTGGGGCAAAGACGGCTTGGGCATCCACCCCGTTGCTCCCCTCTTCCCTCTGCCAGAAGGCTCTGCCTCCTGGGACGTTGCAGTGTGGAGACAGCCCCTGCCAGCACCTTCCCACCCAGTAGGCCTCAGCTGAGGCCTAGGCCCAGGGGAAAGGCCCTAGCGGGGCTGAGTTGGGGTAGCTGCCCGTGCATGTCTGGACACACTCCCTGCAGCCTGCCCCTTCGTGGGGCAGTAGCCCTGGACGCCAGGAAGGCCTGGGCAAGGCTGGCCAAGGGCAGGGGCCTCGCTGGGTTGTGCCTCTGGCCTGTGGGGCCTCCCAGCAGAACCGGCCCTCTCCCTCTGGCACACCTCCCCGCCTGCCTCCAAAGGCCGTTTTGGAAGCACTCTGGCCGGCTGTTCCCGCAAATCGCGCACACTGCTCTGAAACCCGGGAGAAAAGTGCTTTGGGGTGGTCCTCTCTCCGGGCCCATGGCCCCGAGCCTGGGGACCAGCTCGGGGGTCCACACTCCCAGGCCAAGGCCCAACTCCATGCACACGTCTGTTCCTGCCCCCTGCCCCTTCAGAGAGCTCGGCTGAGCCAGAGTCTGTCAGGCAGCTCCCTGGCAGCCCCAGCAGCTCCGCCTGGGTGGGAAGAGGCAGAGCCGACCTAGGATCACAGTGGGCCTCTTGCTCTCCCTGCTCCCCTGAGGCAGCTGGGGCAAAGACGGCTTGGGCATCCACCCCGTTGCTCCCCTCTTCCCTCTGCCAGAAGGCTCTGCCTCCTGGGACGTTGCAGTGTGGAGACAGCCCCTGCCAGCACCTTCCCACCCAGTAGGCCTCAGCTGAGGCCTAGGCCCAGGGGAAAGGCCCTAGCGGGGCTGAGTTGGGGTAGCTGCCCGTGCATGTCTGGACACACTCCCTGCAGCCTGCCCCTTCGTGGGGCAGTAGCCCTGGACGCCAGGAAGGCCTGGGCAAGGCTGGCCAAGGGCAGGGGCCTCGCTGGGTTGTGCCTCTGGCCTGTGGGGCCTCCCAGCAGAACCGGCCCTCTCCCTCTGGCACACCTCCCCGCCTGCCTCCAAAGGCCGTTTTGGAAGCACTCTGGCCGGCTGTTCCCGCAAATCGCGCACACTGCTCTGAAACCCGAGAAAAGTGCTTTGGGGTGGTCCTCTCTCCGGGCCCATGGCCCCGAGCCTGGGGACCAGCTCGGGGGTCCACACTCCCAGGCCAAGGCCCAACTCCATGCACACGTCTGTTCCTGCCCCCTGCCCCTTCAGAGAGCTCGGCTGAGCCAGAGTCTGTCAGGCAGCTCCCTGGCAGCCCCAGCAGCTCCGCCTGGGTGGGAAGAGGCAGAGCCGACCTAGGATCACAGTGGGCCTCTTGCTCTCCCTGCTCCCCTGAGGCAGCTGGGGCAAAGACGGCTTGGGCATCCACCCCGTTGCTCCCCTCTTCCCTCTGCCAGAAGGCTCTGCCTCCTGGGACGTTGCAGTGTGGAGACAGCCCCTGCCAGCACCTTCCCACCCAGTAGGCCTCAGCTGAGGCCTAGGCCCAGGGGAAAGGCCCTAGCGGGGCTGAGTTGGGGTAGCTGCCCGTGCATGTCTGGACACACTCCCTGCAGCCTGCCCCTTCGTGGGGGGCTAGCCCTGGACGCCAGGAAGGCCTGGGCAAGGCTGGCCAAGGGCAGGGGCCTCGCTGGGTTGTGCCTCTGGCCTGTGGGGCCTCCCAGCAGAACCGGCCCTCTCCCTCTGGCACACCTCCCCGCCTGCCTCCAAAGGCCGTTTTGGAAGCACTCTGGCCGGCTGTTCCCGCAAATCGCGCACACTGCTCTGAAACCCGGGAGAAAAGTGCTTTGGGGTGGTCCTCTCTCCGGGCCCATGGCCCCGAGCCTGGGGACCAGCTCGGGGGTCCACACTCCCAGGCCAAGGCCCAACTCCATGCACACGTCTGTTCCTGCCCCCTGCCCCTTCAGAGAGCTCGGCTGAGCCAGAGTCTGTCAGGCAGCTCCCTGGCAGCCCCAGCAGCTCCGCCTGGGTGGGAAGAGGCAGAGCCGACCTAGGATCACAGTGGGCCTCTTGCTCTCCCTGCTCCCCTGAGGCAGCTGGGGCAAAGACGGCTTGGGCATCCACCCCGTTGCTCCCCTCTTCCCTCTGCCAGAAGGCTCTGCCTCCTGGGACGTTGCAGTGTGGAGACAGCCCCTGCCAGCACCTTCCCACCCAGTAGGCCTCAGCTGAGGCCTAGGCCCAGGGGAAAAGGCCCTAGCGGGGCTGAGTTGGGGTAGCTGCCCGTGCATGTCTGGACACACTCCCTGCAGCCTGCCCCTTCGTGGGGCAGTAGCCCTGGACGCCAGGAAGGCCTGGGCAAGGCTGGCCAAGGGCAGGGGCCTCGCTGGGTTGTGCCTCTGGCCTGTGGGGCCTCCCAGCAGAACCGGCCCTCTCCTCTGGCACACCTCCCCGCCTGCCTCCAAAGGCCGTTTTGGAAGCACTCTGGCCGGCTGTTCCCGCAAATCGCGCACACTGCTCTGAAACCCGGGAGAAAAGTGCTTTGGGGTGGTCCTCTCTCCGGGCCCATGGCCCCGAGCCTGGGGACCAGCTCGGGGGTCCACACTCCCAGGCCAAGGCCCAACTCCATGCACACGTCTGTTCCTGCCCCCTGCCCCTTCAGAGAGCTCGGCTGAGCCAGAGTCTGTCAGGCAGCTCCCTGGCAGCCCCAGCAGCTCCGCCTGGGTGGGAAGAGGCAGAGCCGACCTAGGATCACAGTGGGCCTCTTGCTCTCCCTGCTCCCCTGAGGCAGCTGGGGCAAAGACGGCTTGGGCATCCACCCCGTTGCTCCCCTCTTCCCTCTGCCAGAAGGCTCTGCCTCCTGGGACGTTGCAGTGTGGAGACAGCCCCTGCCAGCACCTTCCCACCCAGTAGGCCTCAGCTGAGGCCTAGGCCCAGGGGAAAGGCCCTAGCGGGGCTGAGTTGGGGTAGCTGCCCGTGCATGTCTGGACACACTCCCTGCAGCCTGCCCCTTCGTGGGGCAGTAGCCCTGGACGCCAGGAAGGCCTGGGCAAGGCTGGCCAAGGGCAGGGGCCTCGCTGGGTTGTGCCTCTGGCCTGTGGGGCCTCCCAGCAGAACCGGCCCTCTCCCTCTGGCACACCTCCCCGCCTGCCTCCAAAGGCCGTTTTGGAAGCACTCTGGCCGGCTGTTCCCGCAAATCGCGCACACTGCTCTGAAACCCGGGAGAAAAGTGCTTTGGGGTGGTCCTCTCTCCGGGCCCATGGCCCCGAGCCTGGGGACCAGCTCGGGGGTCCACACTCCCAGGCCAAGGCCCAACTCCATGCACACGTCTGTTCCTGCCCCCTGCCCCTTCAGAGAGCTCGGCTGAGCCAGAGTCTGTCAGGCAGCTCCCTGGCAGCCCCAGCAGCTCCGCCTGGGTGGGAAGAGGCAGAGCCGACCTAGGATCACAGTGGGCCTCTTGCTCTCCCTGCTCCCTGAGGCAGCTGGGGCAAAGACGGCTTGGGCATCCACCCCGTTGCTCCCCTCTTCCCTCTGCCAGAAGGCTCTGCCTCCTGGGACGTTGCAGTGTGGAGACAGCCCCTGCCAGCACCTTCCCACCCAGTAGGCCTCAGCTGAGGCCTAGGCCCAGGGAAAGGCCCTAGCGGGGCTGAGTTGGGGTAGCTGCCCGTGCATGTCTGGACACACTCCCTGCAGCCTGCCCCTTCGTGGGGCAGTAGCCCTGGACGCCAGGAAGGCCTGGGCAAGGCTGGCCAAGGGCAGGGGCCTCGCTGGGTTGTGCCTCTGGCCTGTGGGGCCTCCCAGCAGAACCGGCCCTCTCCCTCTGGCACACCTCCCCGCCTGCCTCCAAAGGCCGTTTTGGAAGCACTCTGGCCGGCTGTTCCCGCAAATCGCGCACACTGCTCTGAAACCCGGGAGAAAAGTGCTTTGGGGTGGTCCTCTCTCCGGGCCCATGGCCCCGAGCCTGGGGACCAGCTCGGGGGTCCACACTCCCAGGCCAAGGCCCAACTCCATGCACACGTCTGTTCCTGCCCCCTGCCCCTTCAGAGAGAGCTCGGCTGAGCCAGAGTCTGTCAGGCAGCTCCCTGGCAGCCCCAGCAGCTCCGCCTGGGTGGGAAGAGGCAGAGCCGACCAGGGATCACAGTGGGCCTCTTGCTCTCCCTGCTCCCCTGAGGCAGCTGGGGCAAAGACGGCTTGGGCATCCACCCCGTTGCTCCCCTCTTCCCTCTGCCAGAAGGCTCTGCCTCCTGGGACGTTGCAGTGTGGAGACAGCCCCTGCCAGCACCTTCCCACCCAGTAGGCCTCAGCTGAGGCCTAGGCCCAGGGGAAAGGCCCTAGCGGGGCTGAGTTGGGGTAGCTGCCCGTGCATGTCTGGACACACTCCCTGCAGCCTGCCCCTTCGTGGGGCAGTAGCCCTGGACGCCAGGAAGGCCTGGGCAAGGCTGGCCAAGGGCAGGGGCCTCGCTGGGTTGTGCCTCTGGCCTGTGGGGCCTCCCAGCAGAACCGGCCCTCTCCCTCTGGCACACCTCCCCGCCTGCCTCCAAAGGCCGTTTTGGAAGCACTCTGGCCGGCTGTTCCCGCAAATCGCGCACACTGCTCTGAAACCCGGGAGAAAAGTGCTTTGGGGTGGTCCTCTCTCCGGGCCCATGGCCCCGAGCCTGGGGACCAGCTCGGGGGTCCACACTCCCAGGCCAAGGCCCAACTCCATGCACACGTCTGTTCCTGCCCCCTGCCCCTTCAGAGAGCTCGGCTGAGCCAGAGTCTGTCAGGCAGCTCCCTGGCAGCCCCAGCAGCTCCGCCTGGGTGGGAAGAGGCAGAGCCGACCTAGGATCACAGTGGGCCTCTTGCTCTCCCTGCTCCCCTGAGGCAGCTGGGGCAAAGACGGCTTGGGCATCCACCCCGTTGCTCCCCTCTTCCCTCTGCCAGAAGGCTCTGCCTCCTGGGACGTTGCAGTGTGGAGACAGCCCCTGCCAGCACCTTCCCACCCAGTAGGCCTCAGCTGAGGCCTAGGCCCAGGGGAAAGGCCCTAGCGGGGCTGAGTTGGGGTAGCTGCCCGTGCATGTCTGGACACACTCCCTGCAGCCTGCCCCTTCGTGGGGCAGTAGCCCTGGACGCCAGGAAGGCCTGGGCAAGGCTGGCCAAGGGCAGGGGCCTCGCTGGGTTGTGCCTCTCTCCTGTGGGGCCTCCCAGCAGAACCGGCCCTCTCCCTCTGGCACACCTCCCCGCCTGCCTCCAAAGGCCGTTTTGGAAGCACTCTGGCCGGCTGTTCCCGCAAATCGCGCACACTGCTCTGAAACCCGGGAGAAAAGTGCTTTGGGGTGGTCCTCTCTCCGGGCCCATGGCCCCGAGCCTGGGGACCAGCTCGGGGGTCCACACACCCCAGGCCAAGGCCCAACTCCATGCACACGTCTGTTCCTGCCCCCTGCCCCTTCAGAGAGCTCGGCTGAGCCAGAGTCTGTCAGGCAGCTCCCTGGCAGCCCCAGCAGCTCCGCCTGGGTGGGAAGAGGCAGAGCCGACCTAGGATCACAGTGGGCCTCTTGCTCTCCCTGCTCCCCTGAGGCAGCTGGGGCAAAGACGGCTTGGGCATCCACCCCGTTGCTCCCCTCTTCCCTCTGCCAGAAGGCTCTGCCTCCTGGGACGTTGCAGTGTGGAGACAGCCCCTGCCAGCACCTTCCCACCCAGTAGGCCTCAGCTGAGGCCTAGGCCCAGGGGAAAGGCCCTAGCGGGGCTGAGTTGGGGTAGCTGCCCGTGCATGTCTGGACACACACTCCCTGCAGCCTGCCCCTTCGTGGGGCAGTAGCCCTGGACGCCAGGAAGGCCTGGGCAAGGCTGGCCAAGGGCAGGGGCCTCGCTGGGTTGTGCCTCTGGCCTGTGGGGCCTCCCAGCAGAACCGGCCCCCTCTCCCTCTGGCACACCTCCCCGCCTGCCTCCAAAGGCCGTTTTGGAAGCACTCTGGCCGGCTGTTCCCGCAAATCGCGCACACTGCTCTGAAACCCGGGAGAAAAGTGCTTTGGGGTGGTCCTCTCTCCGGGCCCATGGCCCCGAGCCTGGGGACCAGCTCGGGGGTCCACACTCCCAGGCCAAGGCCCAACTCCATGCACACGTCTGTTCCTGCCCCCTGCCCCTTCAGAGAGCTCGGCTGAGCCAGAGTCTGTCAGGCAGCTCCCTGGCAGCCCCAGCAGCTCCGCCTGGGTGGGAAGAGGCAGAGCCGACCTAGGATCACAGTGGGCCTCTTGCTCTCCCTGCTCCCCTGAGGCAGCTGGGGCAAAGACGGCTTGGGCATCCACCCCGTTGCTCCCCTCTTCCCTCTGCCAGAAGGCTCTGCCTCCTGGGACGTTGCAGTGTGGAGACAGCCCCTGCCAGCACCTTCCCACCCAGTAGGCCTCAGCTGAGGCCTAGGCCCAGGGGAAAGGCCCTAGCGGGGCTGAGTTGGGGTAGCTGCCCGTGCATGTCTGGACACACTCCCTGCAGCCTGCCCCTTCGTGGGGCAGTAGCCCTGGACGCCAGGAAGGCCTGGGCAAGGCTGGCCAAGGGCAGGGGCCTCGCTGGGTTGTGCCTCTGGCCTGTGGGGCCTCCCAGCAGAACCGGCCCTCTCCCTCTGGCACACCTCCCCGCCTGCCTCCAAAGGCCGTTTTGGAAGCACTCTGGCCGGCTGTTCCCGCAAATCGCGCACACTGCTCTGAAACCCGGGAGAAAAGTGCTTTGGGGTGGTCCTCTCTCCGGGCCCATGGCCCCGAGCCTGGGGACCAGCTCGGGGGTCCACACTCCCAGGCCAAGGCCCAACTCCATGCACACGTCTGTTCCTGCCCCCTGCCCCTTCAGAGAGCTCGGCTGAGCCAGAGTCTGTCAGGCAGCTCCCTGGCAGCCCCAGCAGCTCCGCCTGGGTGGGAAGAGGCAGAGCCGACCTAGGATCACAGTGGGCCTCTTGCTCTCCCTGCTCCCCTGAGGCAGCTGGGGCAAAGACGGCTTGGGCATCCACCCCGTTGCTCCCCTCTTCCCTCTGCCAGAAGGCTCTGCCTCCTGGGACGTTGCAGTGTGGAGACAGCCCCTGCCAGCACCTTCCCACCCAGTAGGCCTCAGCTGAGGCCTAGGCCCAGGGGAAAGGCCCTAGCGGGGCTGAGTTGGGGTACTGCCCGTGCATGTCTGGACACACTCCCTGCAGCCTGCCCCTTCGTGGGGCAGTAGCCCTGGACGCCAGGAAGGCCTGGGCAAGGCTGGCCAAGGGCAGGGGCCTCGCTGGGTTGTGCCTCTGGCCTGTGGGGCCTCCCAGCAGAACCGGCCCTCTCCCTCTGGCACACCTCCCCGCCTGCCTCCAAAGGCCGTTTTGGAAGCACTCTGGCCGGCTGTTCCCGCAAATCGCGCACACTGCTCTGAAACCCGGGAGAAAAGTGCTTTGGGGTGGTCCTCTCTCCGGGCCCATGGCCCCGAGCCTGGGGACCAGCTCGGGGGTCCACACACCCAGGCCAAGGCCCAACTCCATGCACACGTCTGTTCCTGCCCCCTGCCCCTTCAGAGAGCTCGGCTGAGCCAGAGTCTGTCAGGCAGCTCCCTGGCAGCCCCAGCAGCTCCGCCTGGGTGGGAAGAGGCAGAGCCGACCTAGGATCACAGTGGGCCTCTTGCTCTCCCTGCTCCCCTGAGGCAGCTGGGGCAAAGACGGCTTGGGCATCCACCCCGTTGCTCCCCTCTTCCCTCTGCCAGAAGGCTCTGCCTCCTGGGACGTTGCAGTGTGGAGACAGCCCCTGCCAGCACCTTCCCACCCAGTAGGCCTCAGCTGAGGCCTAGGCCCAGGGGAAAGGCCCTAGCGGGGCTGAGTTGGGGTAGCTGCCCGTGCATGTCTGGACACACTCCCTGCAGCCTGCCCCTTCGTGGGGCAGTAGCCCTGGACGCCAGGAAGGCCTGGGCAAGGCTGGCCAAGGGCAGGGGCCTCGCTGGGTTGTGCCTCTGGCCTGTGGGGCCTCCCAGCAGAACCGGCCCTCTCCCTCTGGCACACCTCCCCGCCTGCCTCCAAAGGCCGTTTTGGAAGCACTCTGGCCGGCTGTTCCCGCAAATCGCGCACACTGCTCTGAAACCCGGGAGAAAAGTGCTTTGGGGTGGTCCTCTCTCCGGGCCCATGGCCCCGAGCCTGGGGACCAGCTCGGGGGTCCACACTCCCAGGCCAAGGCCCAACTCCATGCACACGTCTGTTCCTGCCCCCTGCCCCTTCAGAGAGCTCGGCTGAGCCAGAGTCTGTCAGGCAGCTCCCTGGCAGCCCCAGCAGCTCCGCCTGGGTGGGAAGAGGCAGAGCCGACCTAGGATCACAGTGGGCCTCTTGCTCTCCCTGCTCCCCTGAGGCAGCTGGGGCAAAGACGGCTTGGGCATCCACCCCGTTGCTCCCCTCTTCCCCTCTGCCAGAAGGCTCTGCCTCCTGGGACGTTGCAGTGTGGAGACAGCCCCTGCCAGCACCTTCCCACCCAGTAGGCCTCAGCTGAGGCCTAGGCCCAGGGGAAAGGCCCTAGCGGGGCTGAGTTGGGGTAGCTGCCCGTGCATGTCTGGACACACTCCCTGCAGCCTGCCCCTTCGTGGGGCAGTAGCCCTGGACGCCAGGAAGGCCTGGGCAAGGCTGGCCAAGGGCAGGGGCCTCGCTTTGTTGTGCCTCTGGCCTGTGGGGCCTCCCAGCAGAACCGGCCCTCTCCCTCTGGCACACCTCCCCGCCTGCCTCCAAAGGCCGTTTTGGAAGCACTCTGGCCGGCTGTTCCCGCAAATCGCGCACACTGCTCTGAAACCCGGGAGAAAAGTGCTTTGGGGTGGTCCTCTCTCCGGGCCCATGGCCCCGAGCCTGGGGACCAGCTCGGGGGTCCACACTCCCAGGCCAAGGCCCAACTCCATGCACACGTCTGTTCCTGCCCCCTGCCCCTTCAGAGAGCTCGGCTGAGCCAGAGTCTGTCAGGCAGCTCCCTGGCAGCCCCAGCAGCTCCGCCTGGGTGGGAAGAGGCAGAGCCGACCTAGGATCACAGTGGGCCTCTTGCTCTCCCTGCTCCCCTGAGGCAGCTGGGGCAAAGACGGCTTGGGCATCCACCCCGTTGCTCCCCTCTTCCCTCTGCCAGAAGGCTCTGCCTCCTGGGACGTTGCAGTGTGGAGACAGCCCCTGCCAGCACCTTCCCACCCAGTAGGCCTCAGCTGAGGCCTAGGCCCAGGGGAAAGGCCCTAGCGGGGCTGAGTTGGGGTAGCTGCCCGTGCATGTCTGGACACACTCCCTGCAGCCTGCCCCTTCGTGGGGCAGTAGCCCTGGACGCCAGGAAGGCCTGGGCAAGGCTGGCCAAGGGCAGGGGCCTCGCTGGGTTGTGCCTCTGGCCTGTGGGGCCTCCCAGCAGAACCGGCCCTCTCCCTCTGGCACACCTCCCCGCCTGCCTCCAAAGGCCGTTTTGGAAGCACTCTGGCCGGCTGTTCCCGCAAATCGCGCACACTGCTCTGAAACCCGGGAGAAAAGTGCTTTGGGGTGGTCCTCTCTCCGGGGCCCATGGCCCCGAGCCTGGGGACCAGCTCGGGGGTCCACACTCCCAGGCCAAGGCCCAACTCCATGCACACGTCTGTTCCTGCCCCCTGCCCCTTCAGAGAGCTCGGCTGAGCCAGAGTCTGTCAGGCAGCTCCCTGGCAGCCCCAGCAGCTCCGCCTGGGTGGGAAGAGGCAGAGCCGACCTAGGATCACAGTGGGCCTCTTGCTCTCCCTGCTCCCCTGAGGCAGCTGGGGCAAAGACGGCTTGGGCATCCACCCCGTTGCTCCCCTCTTCCCTCTGCCAGAAGGCTCTGCCTCCTGGGACGTTGCAGTGTGGAGACAGCCCCTGCCAGCACCTTCCCACCCAGTAGGCCTCAGCTGAGGCCTAGGCCCAGGGGAAAGGCCCTAGCGGGGCTGAGTTGGGGTAGCTGCCCGTGCATGTCTGGACACACTCCCTGCAGCCTGCCCCTTCGTGGGGCAGTAGCCCTGGACGCCAGGAAGGCCTGGGCAAGGCTGGCCAAGGGCAGGGGCCTCGCTGGGTTGTGCCTCTGGCCTGTGGGGCCTCCCAGCAGAACCGGCCCTCTCCCTCTGGCACACACCTCCCCCCGCCTGCCTCCAAAGGCCGTTTTGGAAGCACTCTGGCCGGCTGTTCCCCCGCAAATCGCGCACACTGCTCTGAAACCCGGGAGAAAAGTGCTTTGGGGTGGTCCTCTCTCCGGGCCCATGGCCCCGAGCCTGGGGACCAGCTCGGGGGTCCACACTCCCAGGCCAAGGCCCAACTCCATGCACACGTCTGTTCCTGCCCCCTGCCCCTTCAGAGAGCTCGGCTGAGCCAGAGTCTGTCAGGCAGCTCCCTGGCAGCCCCAGCAGCTCCGCCTGGGTGGGAAGAGGCAGAGCCGACCTAGGATCACAGTGGGCCTCTTGCTCTCCCTGCTCCCCTGAGGCAGCTGGGGCAAAGACGGCTTGGGCATCCACCCCGTTGCTCCCCTCTTCCCTCTGCCAGAAGGCTCTGCCTCCTGGGACGTTGCAGTGTGGAGACAGCCCCTGCCAGCACCTTCCCACCCAGTAGGCCTCAGCTGAGGCCTAGGCCCAGGGGAAAGGCCCTAGCGGGGCTGAGTTGGGGTAGCTGCCCGTGCATGTCTGGACACACTCCCTGCAGCCTGCCCCTTCGTGGGGCAGTAGCCCTGGACGCCAGGAAGGCCTGGGCAAGGCTGGCCAAGGGCAGGGGCCTCGCTGGGTTGTGCCTCTGGCCTGTGGGGCCTCCCAGCAGAACCGGCCCTCTCCCTCTGGCACACCTCCCCGCCTGCCTCCAAAGGCCGTTTTGGAAGCACTCTGGCCGGCTGTTCCCGCAAATCGCGCACACTGCTCTGAAACCCGGGAGAAAAGTGCTTTGGGGTGGTCCTCTCTCCGGGCCCATGGCCCCGAGCCTGGGGACCAGCTCGGGGGTCCACACTCCCAGGCCAAGGCCCAACTCCATGCACACGTCTGTTCCTGCCCCCTGCCCCTTCAGAGAGCTCGGCTGAGCCAGAGTCTGTCAGGCAGCTCCCTGGCAGCCCCAGCAGCTCCGCCTGGGTGGGAAGAGGCAGAGCCGACCTAGGATCACAGTGGGCCTCTTGCTCTCCCTGCTCCCCTGAGGCAGCTGGGGCAAAGACGGGCTTGGGCATCCACCCCGTTGCTCCCCTCTTCCCTCTGCCAGAAGGCTCTGCCTCCTGGGACGTTGCAGTGTGGAGACAGCCCCTGCCAGCACCTTCCCACCCAGTAGGCCTCAGCTGAGGCCTAGGCCCAGGGGAAAGGCCCTAGCGGGGCTGAGTTGGGGTAGCTGCCCGTGCATGTCTGGACACACTCCCTGCAGCCTGCCCCTTCGTGGGGCAGTAGCCCTGGACGCCAGGAAGGCCTGGGCAAGGCTGGCCAAGGGCAGGGGCCTCGCTGGGTTGTGCCTCTGGCCTGTGGGGCCTCCCAGCAGAACCGGCCCTCTCCCTCTGGCACACCTCCCCGCCTGCCTCCAAAGGCCGTTTTGGAAGCACTCTGGCCGGCTGTTCCCGCAAATCGCGCACACTGCTCTGAAACCCGGGAGAAAAGTGCTTTGGGGTGGTCCTCTCTCCGGGCCCATGGCCCCGAGCCTGGGGACCAGCTCGGGGGTCCACACTCCCAGGCCAAGGCCCAACTCCATGCACACGTCTGTTCCTGCCCCCTGCCCCTTCAGAGAGCTCGGCTGAGCCAGAGTCTGTCAGGCAGCTCCCTGGCAGCCCCAGCAGCTCCGCCTGGGTGGGAAGAGGCAGAGCCGACCTAGGATCACAGTGGGCCTCTTGCTCTCCCTGCTCCCCTGAGGCAGCTGGGGCAAAGACGGCTTGGGCATCCACCCCGTTGCTCCCCTCTTCCCTCTGCCAGAAGGCTCTGCCTCCTGGGACGTTGCAGTGTGGAGACAGCCCCTGCCAGCACCTTCCCACCCAGTAGGCCTCAGCTGAGGCCTAGGCCCAGGGGAAAGGCCCTAGCGGGGCTGAGTTGGGGTAGCTGCCCGTGCATGTCTGGACACACTCCCTGCAGCCTGCCCCTTCGTGGGGCAGTAGCCCTGGACGCCAGGAAGGCCTGGGCAAGGCTGGCCAAGGGCAGGGGCCTCGCTGGGTTGTGCCTCTGGCCTGTGGGGCCTCCCAGCAGAAGAACCGGCCCTCTCCCTCTGGCACACCTCCCCGCCTGCCTCCAAAGGCCGTTTTGGAAGCACTCTGGCCGGCTGTTCCCGCAAATCGCGCACACTGCTCTGAAACCCGGGAGAAAAGTGCTTTGGGGTGGTCCTCTCTCCGGGCCCATGGCCCCGAGCCTGGGG
Organism: Odocoileus hemionus; assembly: GCA_020976825.1. NCBI lineage: Eukaryota > Metazoa > Chordata > Mammalia > Artiodactyla > Cervidae > Odocoileus > Odocoileus hemionus. The sequence continues at coordinate 1,519,099 of JAJLRB010005427.1, read as the reverse complement.
ACCAGCTCGGGGGTCCACACTCCCAGGCCAAGGCCCAACTCCATGCACACGTCTGTTCCTGCCCCCTGCCCCTTCAGAGAGCTCGGCTGAGCCAGAGTCTGTCAGGCAGCTCCCTGGCAGCCCCAGCAGCTCCGCCTGGGTGGGAAGAGGCAGAGCCGACCTAGGATCACAGTGGGCCTCTTGCTCTCCCTGCTCCCCTGAGGCAGCTGGGGCAAAGACGGCTTGGGCATCCACCCCGTTGCTCCCCTCTTCCCTCTGCCAGAAGGCTCTGCCTCCTGGGACGTTGCAGTGTGGAGACAGCCCCTGCCAGCACCTTCCCACCCAGTAGGCCTCAGCTGAGGCCTAGGCCCAGGGGAAAGGCCCTAGCGGGGCTGAGTTGGGGTAGCTGCCCGTGCATGTCTGGACACACTCCCTGCAGCCTGCCCCTTCGTGGGGCAGTAGCCCTGGACGCCAGGAAGGCCTGGGCAAGGCTGGCCAAGGGCAGGGGCCTCGCTGGGTTGTGCCTCTGGCCTGTGGGGCCTCCCAGCAGAACCGGCCCTCTCCCTCTGGCACACCTCCCCGCCTGCCTCCAAAGGCCGTTTTGGAAGCACTCTGGCCGGCTGTTCCCGCAAATCGCGCACACTGCTCTGAAACCCGGGAGAAAAGTGCTTTGGGGTGGTCCTCTCTCCGGGCCCATGGCCCCGAGCCTGGGGACCAGCTCGGGGGTCCACACTCCCAGGCCAAGGCCCAACTCCATGCACACGTCTGTTCCTGCCCCCTGCCCCTTCAGAGAGCTCGGCTGAGCCAGAGTCTGTCAGGCAGCTCCCTGGCAGCCCCAGCAGCTCCGCCTGGGTGGGAAGAGGCAGAGCCGACCTAGGATCACAGTGGGCCTCTTGCTCTCCCTGCTCCCCTGAGGCAGCTGGGGCAAAGACGGCTTGGGCATCCACCCCGTTGCTCCCCTCTTCCCTCTGCCAGAAGGCTCTGCCTCCTGGGACGTTGCAGTGTGGAGACAGCCCCTGCCAGCACCTTCCCACCCAGTAGGCCTCAGCTGAGGCCTAGGCCCAGGGGAAAGGCCCTAGCGGGGCTGAGTTGGGGTAGCTGCCCGTGCATGTCTGGACACACACTCCCTGCAGCCTGCCCCTTCGTGGGGCAGTAGCCCTGGACGCCAGGAAGGCCTGGGCAAGGCTGGCCAAGGGCAGGGGCCTCGCTGGGTTGTGCCTCTGGCCTGTGGGGCCTCCCAGCAGAACCGGCCCTCTCCCCTCTGGCACACCTCCCCGCCTGCCTCCAAAGGCCGTTTTGGAAGCACTCTGGCCGGCTGTTCCCGCAAATCGCGCACACTGCTCTGAAACCCGGGAGAAAAAGTGCTTTGGGGTGGTCCTCTCTCCGGGCCCATGGCCCCGAGCCTGGGGACCAGCTCGGGGGTCCACACTCCCAGGCCAAGGCCCAACTCCATGCACACGTCTGTTCCTGCCCCCTGCCCCTTCAGAGAGCTCGGCTGAGCCAGAGTCTGTCAGGCAGCTCCCTGGCAGCCCCAGCAGCTCCGCCTGGGTGGGAAGAGGCAGAGCCGACCTAGGATCACAGTGGGCCTCTTGCTCTCCCTGCTCCCCTGAGGCAGCTGGGGCAAAGACGGCTTGGGCATCCACCCCGTTGCTCCCCTCTTCCCTCTGCCAGAAGGCTCTGCCTCCTGGGACGTTGCAGTGTGGAGACAGCCCCTGCCAGCACCTTCCCACCCAGTAGGCCTCAGCTGAGGCCTAGGCCCAGGGGAAAGGCCCTAGCGGGGCTGAGTTGGGGTAGCTGCCCGTGCATGTCTGGACACACTCCCTGCAGCCTGCCCCTTCGTGGGGCAGTAGCCCTGGACGCCAGGAAGGCCTGGGCAAGGCTGGCCAAGGGCAGGGGCCTCGCTGGGTTGTGCCTCTGGCCTGTGGGGCCTCCCAGCAGAACCGGCCCTCTCCCTCTGGCACACCCCAAAAATCCCCGCCTGCCTCCAAAGGCCGTTTTGGAAGCACTCTGGCCGGCTGTTCCCGCAAATCGCGCACACTGCTTGAAACCCGGGAGAAAAGTGCTTTGGGGTGGTCCTCTCTCTCCGGGCCCATGGCCCCGAGCCTGGGGACCAGCTCGGGGGTCCACACTCCCAGGCCAAGGCCCAACTCCATGCACACGTCTGTTCCTGCCCCCCTGCCCCTTCAGAGAGCTCGGCTGAGCCAGAGTCTGTCAGGCAGCTCCCTGGCAGCCCCAGCAGCTCCGCCTGGGTGGGAAGAGGCAGAGCCGACCTAGGATCACAGTGGGCCTCTTGCTCTCCCTGCTCCCCTGAGGCAGCTGGGGCAAAGACGGCTTGGGCATCCACCCCGTTGCTCCCCTCTTCCCTCTGCCAGAAGGCTCTGCCTCCTGGGACGTTGCAGTGTGGAGACAGCCCCTGCCAGCACCTTCCCACCCAGTAGGCCTCAGCTGAGGCCTAGGCCCAGGGGAAAGGCCCTAGCGGGGCTGAGTTGGGGTAGCTGCCCGTGCATGTCTGGACACACTCCCTGCAGCCTGCCCCTTCGTGGGGCAGTAGCCCTGGACGCCAGGAAGGCCTGGGCAAGGCTGGCCAAGGGCAGGGGCCTCGCTGGGTTGTGCCTCTGGCCTGTGGGGCCTCCCAGCAGAACCGGCCCTCTCCCTCTGGCACACCTCCCCGCCTGCCTCCAAAGGCCGTTTTGGAAGCACTCTGGCCGGCTGTTCCCGCAAATCGCGCACACTGCTCTGAAACCCGGGAGAAAAGTGCTTTGGGGTGGTCCTCTCTCCGGGCCCATGGCCCGAGCCTGGGGACCAGCTCGGGGGGTCCACACTCCCCAGGCCAAGGCCCAACTCCATGCACACGTCTGTTCCTGCCCCCTGCCCCTTCAGAGAGCTCGGCTGAGCCAGAGTCTGTCAGGCAGCTCCCTGGCAGCCCCAGCAGCTCCGCCTGGGTGGGAAGAGGCAGAGCCGACCTAGGATCACAGTGGGCCTCTTGCTCTCCCCCCCTGCTCCCCTGAGGCAGCTGGGGCAAAGACGGCTTGGGCATCCACCCCGTTGCTCCCCTCTTCCCTCTGCCAGAAGGCTCTGCCTCCTGGGACGTTGCAGTGTGGAGACAGCCCCTGCCAGCACCTTCCCACCCAGTAGGCCTCAGCTGAGGCCTAGGCCCAGGGGAAAGGCCCTAGCGGGGCTGAGTTGGGGTAGCTGCCCGTGCATGTCTGGACACACTCCCTGCAGCCTGCCCCTTCGTGGGGCAGTAGCCCCTGGACGCCAGGAAGGCCTGGGCAAGGCTGGCCAAGGGCAGGGGCCTCGCTGGGTTGTGCCTCTGGCCTGTGGGGCCTCCCAGCAGAACCGGCCCTCTCCCTCTGGCACACCTCCCCGCCTGCCTCCAAAGGCCGTTTTGGAAGCACTCTGGCCGGCTGTGTTCCCGCAAATCGCGCACACTGCTCTGAAACCCGGGAGAAAAGTGCTTTGGGGTGGTCCTCTCTCCGGGCCCATGGCCCCGAGCCTGGGGACCAGCTCGGGGGTCCACACTCCCAGGCCAAGGCCCAACTCCATGCACACGTCTGTTCCTGCCCCCCCGTGCCCCTTCAGAGAGCTCGGCTGAGCCAGAGTCTGTCAGGCAGCTCCCTGGCAGCCCCAGCAGCTCCGCCTGGGTGGGAAGAGGCAGAGCCGACCTAGGATCACAGTGGGCCTCTTGCTCTCCCTGCTCCCCTGAGGCAGCTGGGGCAAAGACGGCTTGGGCATCCACCCCGTTGCTCCCCTCTTCCCTCTGCCAGAAGGCTCTGCCTCCTGGGACGTTGCAGTGTGGAGACAGCCCCTGCCAGCACCTTCCCACCCAGTAGGCCTCAGCTGAGGCCTAGGCCCAGGGGAAAGGCCCTAGCGGGGCTGAGTTGGGGTAGCTGCCCGTGCATGTCTGGACACACTCCCTGCAGCCTGCCCCCCTTCGTGGGGCAGTAGCCCTGGACGCCAGGAAGGCCTGGGCAAGGCTGGCCAAGGGCAGGGGCCCTCGCTGGGTTGTGCCTCTGGCCTGTGGGGCCTCCCAGCAGAACCGGCCCTCTCCCTCTGGCACACCTCCCCGCCTGCCTCCAAAGGCCGTTTTGGAAGCACTCTGGCCGGCTGTTCCCGCAAATCGCGCACACTGCTCTGAAACCCGGGAGAAAAGTGCTTTGGGGTGGTCCTCTCTCCGGGCCCATGGCCCCGAGCCTGGGGACCAGCTCGGGGGTCCACACTCCCAGGCCAAGGCCCAACTCCATGCACACGTCTGTTCCTGCCCCCTGCCCCTTCAGAGAGCTCGGCTGAGCCAGAGTCTGTCAGGCAGCTCCCTGGCAGCCCCAGCAGCTCCGCCTGGGTGGGAAGAGGCAGAGCCGACCTAGGATCACAGTGGGCCTCTTGCTCTCCCTGCTCCCCTGAGGCAGCTGGGGCAAAGACGGCTTGGGCATCCACCCCGTTGCTCCCCTGGGGCTTACGCCCCTCTTCCCTCTGCCAGAAGGCTCTGCCTCCTGGGACGTTGCAGTGTGGAGACAGCCCCTGCCAGCACCTCCTTCCCACCCAGTAGGCCTCAGCTGAGGCCTAGGCCCAGGGGAAAGGCCCTAAGCGGGGCTGAGTTGGGGTAGCTGCCCGTGCATGTCTGGACACACTCCCTGCAGCCTGCCCCTTCGTGGGGCAGTAGCCCTGGACGCCAGGAAGGCCTGGGCAAGGCTGGCCAAGGGCAGGGGCCTCGCTGGGTTGTGCCTCTGGCCTGTGGGGCCGTCCCAGCAGAACCGGCCCCCTCTCCCTCTGGCACACCTCCCCGCCTGCCTCCAAAGGCCGTTTTGGAAGCACTCTGGCCGGCTGTTCCCGCAAATCGCGCACACTGCTCTGAAACCCGGGAGAAAAGTGCTTTGGGGTGGTCCTCTCTCCGGGCCCATGGCCCCGAGCCTGGGGACCAGCTCGGGGGTCCACACTCCCAGGCCAAGGCCCAACTCCATGCACACGTCTGTTCCTGCCCCCCCTGCCCCTTCAGAGAGCTCGGCTGAGCCAGAGTCTGTCAGGCAGCTCCCTGGCAGCCCCAGCAGCTCCGCCTGGGTGGGAAGAGGCAGAGCCGACCTAGGATCACAGTGGGCCTCTTGCTCTCCCTGCTCCCCTGAGGCAGCTGGGGCAAAGACGGCTTGGCATCCACCCCGTTGCTCCCCTCTTCCCTCTGCCAGAAGGCTCTGCCTCCTGGGACGTTTGCAGTGTGGAGACAGCCCCTGCCAGCACCTTCCCACCCAGTAGGGGCCTCAGCTGAGGCCTAGGCCCAGGGGAAAGGCCCTAGCGGGGCTGAGTTGGGGTAGCTGCCCGTGCATGTCTGGACACACTCCCTGCAGCCTGCCCCTTCGTGGGGCAGTAGCCCTGGACGCCAGGAAGGCCTGGGCAAGGCTGGCCAAGGGCAGGGGCCTCGCTGGGTTGTGCCTCTGGCCTGTGGGGCCTCCCAGCAGAACCGGCCCTCTCCCCTCTGGCACACCTCCCCGCCTGCCTCCAAAGGCCGTTTTGGAAGCACTCTGGCCGGCTGTTCCGCAAATCGCGCACACTGCTCTGAAACCCGGGAGAAAAGTGCTTTGGGGTGGTCCTCTCTCCTCTCCGGGCCCATGGCCCCGAGCCTGGGGACCAGCTCGGGGGTCCACACTCCCAGGCCAAGGCCCAACTCCATGCACACGTCTGTTTGATCCTGCCCCCTGCCCCTTCAGAGAGCTCGGCTGAGCCAGAGTCTGTCAGGCAGCTCCCTGGCAGCCCCAGCAGCTCCCGCCTGGGTGGGAAGAGGCAGAGCCGACCTAGGATCACAGTGGGCCTCTTGCTCTCCCTGCTCCCCTGAGGCAGCTGGGGCAAAGACGGCTTGGGCATCCACCCCGTTGCTCCCCTCTTCCCTCTGCCAGAAGGCTCTGCCTCCTGGGACGTTGCAGTGTGGAGACAGCCCTGCCAGCACCTTCCCACCCAGTAGGCCTCAGCTGAGGCCTAGGCCCAGGGGAAAGGCCCTAGCGGGGCTGAGTTGGGGTAGCTGCCCGTGCATGTCTGGACACACTCCCTGCAGCCTGCCCCTTCGTGGGGCAGTAGCCCTGGACGCCAGGAAGGCCTGGGCAAGGCTGGCCAAGGGCAGGGGCCTCGCTGGGTTGTGCCTCTGGCCTGTGGGGCCTCCCAGCAGAACCGGCCCTCTCCCTCTGGCACACCTCCCCGCCTGCCTCCAAAGGCCGTTTTGGAAGCACTCTGGCCGGCTGTTCCCGCAAATCGCGCACACTGCTCTGAAACCCGGGAGAAAAGTGCTTTGGGGTGGTCCTCTCTCCGGGCCCATGGCCCCGAGCCTGGGGACCAGCTCGGGGGTCCACACTCCCAGGCCAAGGCCCAACTCCATGCACACGTCTGTTCCTGCCCCCTGCCCCTTCAGAGAGCTCGGCTGAGCCAGAGTCTGTCAGGCAGCTCCCTGGCAGCCCCAGCAGCTCCGCCTGGGTGGGAAGAGGCAGAGCCGACCTAGGATCACAGTGGGCCTCTTTCTCTCCCTGCTCCCCTGAGGCAGCTGGGGCAAAGACGGCTTGGGCATCCACCCCGTTGCTCCCCTCTTCCCTCTGCCAGAAGGCTCTGCCTCCTGGGACGTTGCAGTGTGGAGACAGCCCCTGCCAGCACCTTCCCACCCAGTAGGCCTCAGCTGAGGCCTAGGCCCAGGGGAAAGGCCCTAGCGGGGCTGAGTTGGGGTAGCTGCCCGTGCATGTCTGGACACACTCCCTGCAGCCTGCCCCTTCGTGGGGCAGTAGCCCTGGACGCCAGGAAGGCCTGGGCAAGGCTGGCCAAGGGCAGGGGCCTCGCTGGGTTGTGCCTCTGGCCTGTGGGGCCTCCCAGCAGAACCGGCCCTCTCCCTCTGGCACACCTCCCCGCCTGCCTCCAAAGGCCGTTTTGGAAGCACTCTGGCCGGCTGTTCCCGCAAATCGCGCACACTGCTCTGAAACCCGGGAGAAAAGTGCTTTGGGGTGGTCCTCTCTCCGGGCCATGGCCCCGAGCCTGGGGACCAGCTCGGGGGTCCACACTCCCAGGCCAAGGCCCAACTCCATGCACACGTCTGTTCCTGCCCCCTGCCCCTTCAGAGAGCTCGGCTGAGCCAGAGTCTGTCAGGCAGCTCCCTGGCAGCCCCAGCAGCTCCGCCTGGGTGGGAAGAGGCAGAGCCGACCTAGGATCACAGTGGGCCTCTTGCTCTCCCTGCTCCCCTGAGGCAGCTGGGGCAAAGACGGCTTGGGCATCCACCCCGTTGCTCCCCTCTTCCCTCTGCCAGAAGGCTCTGCCTCCTGGGACGTTGCAGTGTGGAGACAGCCCCTGCCAGCACCTTCCCACCCAGTAGGCCTCAGCTGAGGCCTAGGCCCAGGGGAAAGGCCCTAGCGGGGCTGAGTTGGGGTAGCTGCCCGTGCATGTCTGGACACACTCCCTGCAGCCTGCCCCTTCGTGGGGCAGTAGCCCTGGACGCCAGGAAGGCCTGGGCAAGGCTGGCCAAGGGCAGGGGCCTCGCTGGGTTGTGCCTCTGGCCTGTGGGGCCTCCCAGCAGAACCGGCCCTCTCCCTCTGGCACACCTCCCCGCCTGCCTCCAAAGGCCGTTTTGGAAGCACTCTGGCCGGCTGTTCCCGCAAATCGCGCACACTGCTCTGAAACCCGGAGAAAAGTGCTTTGGGGTGGTCCTCTCTCCGGGCCCATGGCCCCGAGCCTGGGGACCAGCTCGGGGGTCCACACTCCCAGGCCAAGGCCCAACTCCATGCACACGTCTGTTCCTGCCCCCTGCCCCTTCAGAGAGCTCGGCTGAGCCAGAGTCTGTCAGGCAGCTCCCTGGCAGCCCCAGCAGCTCCGCCTGGGTGGGAAGAGGCAGAGCCGACCTAGGATCACAGTGGGCCTCTTGCTCTCCCTGCTCCCCTGAGGCAGCTGGGGCAAAGACGGCTTGGGCATCCACCCCGTTGCTCCCCTCTTCCCTCTGCCAGAAGGCTCTGCCTCCTGGGACGTTGCAGTGTGGAGACAGCCCCTGCCAGCACCTTCCCACCCAGTAGGCCTCAGCTGAGGCCTAGGCCCAGGGGAAAGGCCCTAGCGGGGCTGAGTTGGGGTAGCTGCCCGTGCATGTCTGGACACACACTCCCTGCAGCCTGCCCCTTCGTGGGGCAGTAGCCCTGGACGCCAGGAAGGCCTGGGCAAGGCTGGCCAAGGGCAGGGGCCTCGCTGGGTTGTGCCTCTGGCCTGTGGGGCCTCCCAGCAGAACCGGCCCTCTCCCTCTGGCACACCTCCCCGCCTGCCTCCAAAGGCCGTTTTGGAAGCACTCTGGCCGGCTGTTCCCGCAAATCGCGCACACTGCTCTGAAACCCGGGAGAAAAGTGCTTTGGGGTGGTCCTCTCTCCGGGCCCATGGCCCCGAGCCTGGGGACCAGCTCGGGGGTCCACACTCCCAGGCCAAGGCCCAACTCCATGCACACGTCTGTTCCTGCCCCCTGCCCCTTCAGAGAGCTCGGCTGAGCCAGAGTCTGTCAGGCAGCTCCCTGGCAGCCCCAGCAGCTCCGCCTGGGTGGGAAGAGGCAGAGCCGACCTAGGATCACAGTGGGCCTCTTGCTCTCCCTGCTCCCCTGAGGCAGCTGGGGCAAAGACGGCTTGGGCATCCACCCCGTTGCTCCCCTCTTCCCTCTGCCAGAAGGCTCTGCCTCCTGGGACGTTGCAGTGTGGAGACAGCCCCTGCCAGCACCTTCCCACCCAGTAGGCCTCAGCTGAGGCCTAGGCCCAGGGGAAAGGCCCTAGCGGGGCTGAGTTGGGGTAGCTGCCCGTGCATGTCTGGACACACTCCCTGCAGCCTGCCCCTTCGTGGGGCAGTAGCCCTGGACGCCAGGAAGGCCTGGGCAAGGCTGGCCAAGGGCAGGGGCCTCGCTGGGTTGTGCCTCTGGCCTGCCGCAAATCGCGCACACTGCTCTGAAACCCGGGAGAAAAGTGCTTTGGGGTGGTCCTCTCTCCGGCCCATGGCCCCGAGCCTGGGGACCAGCTCGGGGGTCCACACTCCCAGGCCAAGGCCCAACTCCATGCACACGTCTGTTCCTGCCCCCTGCCCCTTCAGAGAGCTCGGCTGAGCCAGAGTCTGTCAGGCAGCTCCCTGGCAGCCCCAGCAGCTCCGCCTGGGTGGGAAGAGGCAGAGCCGACCTAGGATCACAGTGGGCCTCTTGCTCTCCCTGCTCCCCTGAGGCAGCTGGGGCAAAGACGGCTTGGGCATCCACCCCGTTGCTCCCCTCTTCCCTCTGCCAGAAGGCTCTGCCTCCTGGGACGTTGCAGTGTGGAGACAGCCCCTGCCAGCACCTTCCCCTCCCTGCAGCCTGCCCCTTCGTGGGGCAGTAGCCCTGGACGCCAGGAAGGCCTGGGCAAGGCTGGCCAAGGGCAGGGGCCTCGCTGGGTTGTGCCTCTGGCCTGTGGGGCCTCCCAGCAGAACCGGCCCTCTCCCTCTGGCACACCTCCCCGCCTGCCTCCAAAGGCCGTTTTGGAAGCACTCTGGCCGGCTGTTCCCGCAAATCGCGCACACTGCTCTGAAACCCGGGAGAAAAGTGCTTTGGGGTGGTCCTCTCTCCGGGCCCATGGCCCCGAGCCTGGGGACCAGCTCGGGGGTCCACACTCCCAGGCCAAGGCCCAACTCCATGCACACGTCTGTTCCTGCCCCCTGCCCCTTCAGAGAGCTCGGCTGAGCCAGAGTCTGTCAGGCAGCTCCCTGGCAGCCCCAGCAGCAGCTCCGCCTGGGTGGGAAGAGGCAGAGCCGACCTAGGATCACAGTGGGCCTCTTGCTCTCCCTGCTCCCCTGAGGCAGCTGGGGCAAAGACGGCTTGGGCATCCACCCCGTTGCTCCCCTCTTCCCTCTGCCAGAAGGCTCTGCCTCCTGGGACGTTGCAGTGTGGAGACAGCCCCTGCCAGCACCTTCCCACCCAGTAGGCCTCAGCTGAGGCCTAGGCCCAGGGGAAAGGCCCTAGCGGGGCTGAGTTGGGGTAGCTGCCCGTGCATGTCTGGACACACTCCCTGCAGCCTGCCCCTTCGTGGGGCAGTAGCCCTGGACGCCAGGAAGGCCTGGGCAAGGCTGGCCAAGGGCAGGGGCCTCGCTGGGTTGTGCCTCTGGCCTGTGGGGCCTCCCAGCAGAACCGGCCCTCTCCCTCTGGCACACCTCCCCGCCTGCCTCCAAAGGCCGTTTGGAAGCACTCTGGCCGGCTGTTCCCCGCAAATCGCGCACACACACTGCTCTAAACCCGGGAGAAAAGTGCTTTGGGGTGGTCCTCTCTCCGGGCCCATGGCCCCGAGCCTGGGGACCAGCTCGGGGGTCCACACTCCCAGGCCAAGGCCCAACTCCATGCACACGTCTCTTCCTGCCCCCTGCCCCTTCAGAGAGCTCGGCTGAGCCAGAGTCTGTCAGGCAGCTCCCTGGCAGCCCCAGCAGCTCCGCCTGGGTGGGAAGAGGCAGAGCCGACCTAGGATCACAGTGGGCCTCTTGCTCTCCCTGCTCCCCTGAGGCAGCTGGGGCAAAGACGGCTTGGGCATCCACCCCGTTGCTCCCCTCTTCCCTCTGCCAGAAGGCTCTGCCTCCTGGGACGTTGCAGTGTGGAGACAGCCCCTGCCAGCACCTTCCCACCCAGTAGGCCTCAGCTGAGGCCTAGGCCCAGGGGAAAGGCCCTAGCGGGGCTGAGTTGGGGTAGCTGCCCGTGCATGTCTGGACACACTCCCTGCAGCCTGCCCCTTCGTGGGCAGTAGCCCTGGACGCCAGGAAGGCCTGGGCAAGGCTGGCCAAGGGCAGGGGCCTCGCTGGGTTGTGCCTCTGGCCTGTGGGGCCTCCCAGCAGAACCGGCCCTCTCCCTCTGGCACACCTCCCCGCCTGCCTCCAAAGGCCGTTTTGGAAGCACTCTGGCCGGCTGTTCCCGCAAATCGCGCACACTGCTCTGAAACCCGGGAGAAAAAAAGTGCTTTGGGGTGGTCCTCTCTCCGGGCCCATGGCCCCGAGCCTGGGGACCAGCTCGGGGGTCCACACTCCCAGGCCAAGGCCCAACTCCATGCACACGTCTGTTCCTGCCCCCCCCTGCCCCTTCAGAGAGCTCGGCTGAGCCAGAGTCTGTCAGGCAGCTCCCTGGCAGCCCCAGCAGCTCCGCCTGGGTGGGAAGAGGCAGAGCCGACCTAGGATCACAGTGGGCCTCTTGCTCTCCCTGCTCCCCTGAGGCAGCTGGGGCAAAGACGGCTTGGGCATCCACCCCGTTGCTCCCCTCTTCCCTCTGCCAGAAGGCTCTGCCTCCTGGGACGTTGCAGTGTGGAGACAGCCCCTGCCAGCACCTTCCCACCCAGTAGGCCTCAGCTGAGGCCTAGGCCCAGGGGAAAGGCCCTAGCGGGGCTGAGTTGGGGTAGCTGCCCGTGCATGTCTGGACACACTCCCTGCAGCCTGCCCCTTCGTGGGGCAGTAGCCCTGGACGCCAGGAAGGCCTGGGCAAGGCTGGCCAAGGGCAGGGGCCTCGCTGGGTTGTGCCTCTGGCCTGTGGGGCCTCCCAGCAGAACCGGCCCTCTCCCTCTGGCACACCTCCCCGCCTGCCTCCAAAGGCCGTTTTGGAAGCACTCTGGCCGGCTGTTCCCGCAAATCGCGCACACTGCTCTGAAACCCGGGAGAAAAGTGCTTTGGGGTGGTCCTCTCTCCGGGCCCATGGCCCCGAGCCTGGGGACCAGCTCGGGGGTCCACACTCCCAGGCCAAGGCCCAACTCCATGCACACCTGTTCCTGCCCCCTGCCCCTTCAGAGAGCTCGGCTGAGCCAGAGTCTGTCAGGCAGCTCCCTGGCAGCCCCAGCAGCTCCGCCTGGGTGGGAAGAGGCAGAGCCGACCTAGGATCACAGTGGGCCTCTTGCTCTCCCTGCTCCCCTGAGGCAGCTGGGGCAAAGACGGCTTGGGCATCCACCCCGTTGCTCCCCTCTTCCCTCTGCCAGAAGGCTCTGCCTCCTGGGACGTTGCAGTGTGGAGACAGCCCCTGCCAGCACCTTCCCACCCAGTAGGCCTCAGCTGAGGCCTAGGCCCAGGGGAAAGGCCCTAGCGGGGCTGAGTTGGGGTAGCTGCCCGTGCATGTCTGGACACACTCCCTGCAGCCTGCCCCTTCGTGGGGCAGTAGCCCTGGACGCCAGGAAGGCCTGGGCAAGGCTGGCCAAGGGCAGGGGCCTCGCTGGGTTGTGCCTCTGGCCTGTGGGGCCTCCCAGCAGAACCGGCCCTCTCCCTCTGGCACACCTCCCCGCCTGCCTCCAAAGGCCGTTTTGGAAGCACTCTGGCCGGCTGTTCCCGCAAATCGCGCACACTGCTCTGAAACCCGGGAGAAAAGTGCTTTGGGGTGGTCCTCTCTCCGGGCCCATGGCCCCGAGCCTGGGGACCAGCTCGGGGGTCCACACTCCCAGGCCAAGGCCCAACTCCATGCACACGTCTGTTCCTGCCCCCTGCCCCTTCAGAGAGCTCGGCTGAGCCAGAGTCTGTCAGGCAGCTCCCTGGCAGCCCCAGCAGCTCCGCCTGGGTGGGAAGAGGCAGAGCCGACCTAGGATCACAGTGGGCCTCTTGCTCTCCCTGCTCCCCTGAGGCAGCTGGGGCAAAGACGGCTTGGGCATCCACCCCGTTGCTCCCCTCTTCCCTCTGCCAGAAGGCTCTGCCTCCTGGGACGTTGCAGTGTGGAGACAGCCCCTGCCAGCACCTTCCCACCCAGTAGGCCTCAGCTGAGGCCTAGGCCCAGGGGAAAGGCCCTAGCGGGGCTGAGTTGGGGTAGCTGCCCGTGCATGTCTGGACACACTCCCTGCAGCCTGCCCCTTCGTGGGGCAGTAGCCCTGGACGCCAGGAAGGCCTGGGCAAGGCTGGCCAAGGGCAGGGGCCTCGCTGGGTTGTGCCTCTGGCCTGTGGGGCCTCCCAGCAGAACCGGCCCTCTCCCTCTGGCACACCTCCCCCCTGCCTCCAAAGGCCGTTTTGGAAGCACTCTGGCCGGCTGTTCCCGCAAATCGCGCACACTGCTCTGAAACCCGGGAGAAAAGTGCTTTGGGGTGGTCCTCTCTCCGGGCCCATGGCCCCGAGCCTGGGGACCAGCTCGGGGGTCCACACTCCCAGGCCAAGGCCCAACTCCATGCACACGTCTGTTCCTGCCCCCTGCCCCTTCAGAGAGCTCGGCTGAGCCAGAGTCTGTCAGGCAGCTCCCTGGCAGCCCCAGCAGCTCCGCCTGGGTGGGAAGAGGCAGAGCCGACCTAGGATCACAGTGGGCCTCTTGCTCTCCCTGCTCCCCTGAGGCAGCTGGGGCAAAGACGGCTTGGGCATCCACCCCGTTGCTCCCCTCTTCCCTCTGCCAGAAGGCTCTGCCTCCTGGGACGTTGCAGTGTGGAGACAGCCCCTGCCAGCACCTTCCCACCCAGTAGGCCTCAGCTGAGGCCTAGGCCCAGGGGAAAGGCCCTAGCGGGGCTGAGTTGGGGTAGCTGCCCGTGCATGTCTGGACACACTCCCTGCAGCCTGCCCCTTCGTGGGGCAGTAGCCCTGGACGCCAGGAAGGCCTGGGCAAGGCTGGCCAAGGGCAGGGGCCTCGCTGGGTTGTGCCTCTGGCCTGTGGGGCCTCCCAGCAGAACCGGCCCTCTCCCTCTGGCACACCTCCCCCCCCCCTGCCTCCAAAGGCCGTTTTGGAAGCACTCTGGCCGGCTGTTCCCGCAAATCGCGCACACTGCTCTGAAACCCGGGAGAAAAAGTGCTTTGGGGTGGTCCTCTCTCCGGGCCCATGGCCCCGAGCCTGGGGACCAGCTCGGGGGTCCACACTCCCAGGCCAAGGCCCAACTCCATGCACACGTCTGTTCCTGCCCCCTGCCCCTTCAGAGAGCTCGGCTGAGCCAGAGTCTGTCAGGCAGCTCCCTGGCAGCCCCAGCAGCTCCGCCTGGGTGGGAAGAGGCAGAGCCGACCTAGGATCACAGTGGGCCTCTTGCTCTCCCTGCTCCCCTGAGGCAGCTGGGGCAAAGACGGCTTGGGCATCCACCCCGTTGCTCCCCTCTTCCCTCTGCCAGAAGGCTCTGCCTCCTGGGACGTTGCAGTGTGGAGACAGCCCCTGCCAGCACCTTCCCACCCAGTAGGCCTCAGCTGAGGCCTAGGCCCAGGGGAAAGGCCCTAGCGGGGCTGAGTTGGGGGGCTGAGCTGCCCGTGCATGTCTGGACACACTCCCTGCAGCCTGCCCCTTCGTGGGGCAGTAGCCCTGGACGCCAGGAAGGCCTGGGCAAGGCTGCCCAAGGGCAGGGGCCTCGCTGGGTTGTGCCTCTGGCCTGTGGGGCCTCCCAGCAGAACCGGCCCTCTCCCTCTGGCACACCTCCCCGCCTGCCTCCAAAGGCCGTTTTGGAAGCACTCTGGCCGGCTGTTCCCGCAAATCGCGCACACTGCTCTGAAACCCGGGAGAAAAGTGCTTTGGGGTGGTCCTCTCTCCGGGCCCATGGCCCCGAGCCTGGGGACCAGCTCGGGGGGGTCCACACTCCCAGGCCAAGGCCCAACTCCATGCACACGTCTGTTCCTGCCCCCTGCCCCTTCAGAGAGCTCGGCTGAGCCAGAGTCTGTCAGGCAGCTCCCTGGCAGCCCCAGCAGCTCCGCCTGGGTGGGGGAGGCAGAGCCGACCTAGGATCACAGTGGGCCTCTTGCTCTCCCTGCTCCCCTGAGGCAGCTGGGGCAAAGACGGCTTGGGCATCCACCCCGTTGCTCCCCTCTTCCCTCTGCCAGAAGGCTCTGCCTCCTGGGACGTGCAGTGTGGAGACAGCCCCAGCCCCTGCCAGCACCTTCCCACCCAGTAGGCCTCAGCTGAGGCCTAGGCCCAGGGGAAAGGCCCTAGCGGGGCTGAGTTGGGGTAGCTGCCCGTGCATGTCTGGACACACTCCCTGCAGCCTGCCCCTTCGTGGGGCAGTAGCCCTGGACGCCAGGAAGGCCTGGGCAAGGCTGGCCAAGGGCAGGGGCCTCGCTGGGTTGTGCCTCTGGCCTGTGGGGCCTCCCAGCAGAACCGGCCCTCTCCCTCTGGCACACCTCCCCGCCTGCCTCCAAAGGCCGTTTTGGAAGCACTCTGGCCGGCTGTTCCCGCAAATCGCGCACACTGCTCTGAAACCCGGGAGAAAAGTGCTTTGGGGTGGTCCTCTCTCCGGGCCCATGGCCCCGAGCCTGGGGACCAGCTCGGGGGTCCACACTCCCAGGCCAAGGCCCAACTCCATGCACACGTCTGTTCCTGCCCCCTGCCCCTTCAGAGAGCTCGGCTCGGCTGAGCCAGAGTCTGTCAGGCAGCTCCCTGGCAGCCCCAGCAGCTCCGCCTGGGTGGGAAGAGGCAGAGCCGACCTAGGATCACAGTGGGCCTCTTGCTCTCTCCCTGCTCCCCTGAGGCAGCTGGGGCAAAGACGGCTTGGGCATCCACCCCGTTGCTCCCCTCTTCCTCTGCCAGAAGGCTCTGCCTCCTGGGACGTTGCAGTGTGGAGACAGCCCCTGCCAGCACCTTCCCACCCAGTAGGCCTCAGCTGAGGCCTAGGCCCAGGGGAAAGGCCCTAGCGGGGCTGAGTTGGGGTAGCTGCCCGTGCATGTCTGGACACACTCCCTGCAGCCTGCCCCTTCGTGGGGCAGTAGCCCTGGACGCCAGGAAGGCCTGGGCAAGGCTGGCCAAGGGCAGGGGCCTCGCTGGGTTGTGCCTCTGGCCTGTGGGGCCTCCCAGCAGAACCGGCCCTCTCCCTCTGGCACACCTCCCCGCCTGCCTCCAAAGGCCGTTTTGGAAGCACTCTCTGCCGGCTGTTCCCGCAAATCGCGCACACTGCTCTGAAACCCGGGAGAAAAGTGCTTTGGGGTGGTCCTCTCTCCGGGCCCATGGCCCCGAGCCTGGGGACCAGCTCGGGGGTCCACACTCCCAGGCCAAGGCCCAACTCCATGCACACGTCTGTTCCTGCCCCCCTGCCCCTTCAGAGAGCTCGGCTGAGCCAGAGTCTGTCAGGCAGCTCCCTGGCAGCCCCAGCAGCTCCGCCTGGGTGGGAAGAGGCAGAGCCGACCTAGGATCACAGTGGGCCTCTTGCTCTCCCTGCTCCCCTGAGGCAGCTGGGGCAAAGACGGCTTGGGCATCCACCCCGTTGCTCCCCTCTTCCCTCTGCCAGAAGGCTCTGCCTCCTGGGACGTTGCAGTGTGGAGACAGCCCCTGCCAGCACCTTCCCACCCAGTAGGCCTCAGCTGAGGCCTAGGCCCAGGGGAAAGGCCCTAGCGGGGCTGAGTTGGGGTAGCTGCCCGTGCATGTCTGGACACACTCCCTGCAGCCTGCCCCTTCGTGGGGCAGTAGCCCTGGACGCCAGGAAGGCCTGGGCAAGGCTGGCCAAGGGCAGGGGCCTCGCTGGGTTGTGCCTCTGGCCTGTGGGGCCTCCCAGCAGAACCGGCCCTCTCCCTCTGGCACACCTCCCCGCCTGCCTCCAAAGGCCCTTTTGGAAGCACTCTGGCCGGCTGTTCCCGCAAATCGCGCACACTGCTCTGAAACCCGGGAGAAAAAGTGCTTTGGGGTGGTCCTCTCTCCGGGCCCATGGCCCCGAGCCTGGGGACCAGCTCGGGGGTCCACACTCCCAGGCCAAGGCCCAACTCCATGCACACGTCTGTTCCTGCCCCCTGCCCCTTCAGAGAGCTCGGCTGAGCCAGAGTCTGTCAGGCAGCTCCCTGGCAGCCCCAGCAGCTCCGCCTGGGTGGGAAGAGGCAGAGCCGACCTAGGATCACAGTGGGCCTCTTGCTCTCCCTGCTCCCCTGAGGCAGCTGGGGCAAAGACGGCTTGGGCATCCACCCCGTTGCTCCCCTCTTCCCTCTGCCAGAAGGCTCTGCCTCCTGGGACGTTGCAGTGTGGAGACAGCCCCTGCCAGCACCTTCCCACCCAGTAGGCCTCAGCTGAGGCCTAGGCCCAGGGGAAAGGCCCTAGCGGGGCTGAGTTGGGGTAGCTGCCCGTGCATGTCTGGACACACTCCCTGCAGCCTGCCCCTTCGTGGGGCAGTAGCCCTGGACGCCAGGAAGGCCTGGGCAAGGCTGGCCAAGGGCAGGGGCCTCGCGCTGGGTTGTGCCTCTGGCCTGTGGGGCCTCCCAGCAGAACCGGCCCTCTCCCTCTGGCACACCTCCCCGCCTGCCTCCAAAGGCCGTTTTGGAAGCACTCTGGCCGGCTGTTCCCGCAAATCGCGCACACTGCTCTGAAACCCGGGAGAAAAGTGCTTTGGGGTGGTCCTCTCTCCGGGCCCATGGCCCCGAGCCTGGGGGGACCAGCTCGGGGGTCCACACTCCCAGGCCAAGGCCCAACTCCATGCACACGTCTGTTCCTGCCCCCTGCCCCTTCAGAGAGCTCGGCTGAGCCAGAGTCTGTCAGGCAGCTCCCTGGCAGCCCCAGCAGCTCCGCCTGGGTGGGAAGAGGCAGAGCCGACCTAGGATCACAGTGGGCCTCTTGCTCTCCCTGCTCCCCCCTGAGGCAGCTGGGGCAAAGACGGCTTGGGCATCCACCCCGTTGCTCCCCTCTTCCCTCTGCCAGAAGGCTCTGCCTCCTGGGACGTTGCAGTGTGGAGACAGCCCCTGCCAGCACCTTCCCACCCAGTAGGCCTCAGCTGAGGCCTAGGCCCAGGGGAAAGGCCCTAGCGGGGCTGAGTTGGGGTAGCTGCCCGTGCATGTCTGGACACACTCCCTGCAGCCTGCCCCTTCGTGGGGCAGTAGCCCTGGACGCCAGGAAGGCCTGGGCAAGGCTGGCCAAGGGCAGGGGCCTCGCTGGGTTGTGCCTCTGGCCTGTGGGGCCTCCCAGCAGAACCGGCCCTCTCCCTCTGGCACACCTCCCCGCCTGCCTCCAAAGGCCGTTTTGGAAGCACTCTGGCCGGCTGTTCCCGCAAATCGCGCACACTGCTCTGAAACCCGGGAGAAAAGTGCTTTGGGGTGGTCCTCTCTCTCGGGCCCCATGGCCCCGAGCCTGGGGACCAGCTCGGGGGTCCACACTCCCAGGCCAAGGCCCAACTCCATGCACACGTCTGTTCCTGCCCCCTGCCCCTTCAGAGAGCTCGGCTGGCTGAGCCAGAGTCTGTCAGGCAGCTCCCTGGCAGCCCCAGCAGCTCCGCCTGGGTGGGAAGAGGCAGAGCCGACCTAGGATCACAGTGGGCCTCTTGCTCTCCCTGCCCCCTGAGGCAGCTGGGGCAAAGACGGCTTGGGCATCCACCCCGTTGCTCCCCTCTCTTCCCTCTGCCAGAAGGCTCTGCCTCCTGGGACGTTGCAGTGTGGAGACAGCCCCTGCCAGCACCTTCCCCCACCCAGTAGGCCTCAGCTGAGGCCTAGGCCCAGGGGAAAGGCCCTAGCGGGGCTGAGTTGGGGTAGCTGCCCGTGCATGTCTGGACACACTCCCTGCAGCCTGCCCCTTCGTGGGGCAGTAGCCCTGGACGCCAGGAAGGCCTGGGCAAGGCTGGCCAAGGGCAGGGGCCTCGCTGGGTTGTGCCTCTGGCCTGTGGGGCCTCCCAGCAGAACCGGCCCTCTCCCTCTGGCACACCTCCCCGCCTGCCTCCAAAGGCCGTTTTGGAAGCACTCTGGCCGGCTGTTCCCGCAAATCGCGCACACTGCTCTGAAACCCGGGAGAAAAGTGCTTTGGGGTGGTCCTCTCTCCGGGCCCATGGCCCCGAGCCTGGGGACCAGCTCGGGGGTCCACACTCCCAGGCCAAGGCCAAACTCCATGCACACGTCTGTTCCTGCCCCCTGCCCCTTCAGAGAGCTCGGCTGAGCCAGAGTCTGTCAGGCAGCTCCCTGGCAGCCCCAGCAGCTCCGCCTGGGTGGGAAGAGGCAGAGCCGACCTAGGATCACAGTGGGCCTCTTGCTCTCCCTGCTCCCCTGAGGCAGCTGGGGCAAAGACGGCTTGGGCATCCACCCCGTTGCTCCCCTCTTCCCTCTGCCAGAAGGCTCTGCCTCCTGGGACGTTGCAGTGTGGAGACAGCCCCTGCCAGCACCTTCCCACCCAGTAGGCCTCAGCTGAGGCCTAGGCCCAGGGGAAAGGCCCTAGCGGGGCTGAGTTGGGGTAGCTGCCCGTGCATGTCTGGACACACTCCCTGCAGCCTGCCCCTTCGTGGGGCAGTAGCCCTGGACGCCAGGAAGGCCTGGGCAAGGCTGGCCAAGGCAGGGGCCTCGCTGGGTTGTGCCTCTGGCCTGTGGGGCCTCCCAGCAGAACCGGCCCTCTCCCTCTGGCACACCTCCCCGCCTGCCTCCAAAGGCCGTTTTGGAAGCACTCTGGCCGGCTGTTCCCCCGCAAATCGCGCACACTGCTCTGAAACCCGGGAGAAAAGTGCTTTGGGGTGGTCCTCTCTCCGGGCCCATGGCCCCGAGCCTGGGGACCAGCTCGGGGGTCCACACTCCCAGGCCAAGGCCCAACTCCATGCACACGTCTGTTCCTGCCCCCTGCCCCTTCAGAGAGCTCGGCTGAGCCAGAGTCTGTCAGGCAGCTCCCTGGCAGCCCCAGCAGCTCCGCCTGGGTGGGAAGAGGCAGAGCCGACCTAGGATCACAGTGGGCCTCTTGCTCTCCCTGCTCCCCTCCCCTGAGGCAGCTGGGGCAAAGACGGCTTGGGCATCCACCCCGTTGCTCCCCTCTTCCCTCTGCCAGAAGGCTCTGCCTCCTGGGACGTTGCAGTGTGGAGACAGCCCCTGCCAGCACCTTCCCACCCAGTAGGCCTCAGCTGAGGCCTAGGCCCAGGGGAAAGGCCCTAGCGGGGCTGAGTTGGGGTAGCTGCCCCGTGCATGTCTGGACACACTCCCTGCAGCCTGCCCCTTCGTGGGGCAGTAGCCCTGGACGCCAGGAAGGCCTGGGCAAGGCTGGCCAAGGGCAGGGGCCTCGCTGGGTTGTGCCTCTGGCCTGTGGGGCCTCCCAGCAGAACCGGCCCTCTCCCTCTGGCACACCTCCCCGCCTGCCTCCAAAGGCCGTTTTGGAAGCACTCTGGCCGGCTGTTCCCGCAAATCGCGCACACTGCTCTGAAACCCGGGAGAAAAGTGCTTTGGGGTGGTCCTCTCTCCGGGCCCATGGCCCCGAGCCTGGGGACCAGCTCGGGGGTCCACACTCCCAGGCCAAGGCCCAACTCCATGCACACGTCTGTTCCTGCCCCCTGCCCCTTCAGAGAGCTCGGCTGAGCCAGAGTCTGTCAGGCAGCTCCCTGCAGCCCCAGCAGCTCCGCCTGGGTGGGAAGAGGCAGAGCCGACCTAGGATCACAGTGGGCCTCTTGCTCTCCCTGCTCCCCTGAGGCAGCTGGGGCAAAGACGGCTTGGGCATCCACCCCGTTGCTCCCCTCTTCCCTCTGCCAGAAGGCTCTGCCTCCTGGGACGTTGCAGTGTGGAGACAGCCCCTGCCAGCACCTTCCCACCCAGTAGGCCTCAGCTGAGGCCTAGGCCCAGGGGAAAGGCCCTAGCGGGGCTGAGTTGGGGTAGCTGCCCGTGCATGTCTGGACACACTCCCTGCAGCCTGCCCCTTCGTGGGGCAGTAGCCCTGGACGCCAGGAAGGCCTGGGCAAGGCTGGCCAAGGGCAGGGGCCTCGCTGGGTTGTGCCTCTGGCCTGTGGGGCCTCCCAGCAGAACCGGCCCTCTCCCTCTGGCACACCTCCCCGCCTGCCTCCAAAGGCCGTTTTGGAAACACTCTGGCCGGCTGTTCCCGCAAATCGCGCACACTGCTCTGAAACCCGGGAGAAAAGTGCTTTGGGGTGGTCCTCTCTCCGGGCCCATGGCCCCGAGCCTGGGGACCAGCTCGGGGGTCCACACTCCCAGGCCAAGGCCCAACTCCATGCACACTGTTCCCTGCCCCCCCCTGCCCCTTCAGAGAGCTCGGCTGAGCCAGAGTCTGTCAGGCAGCTCCCTGGCAGCCCCAGCAGCTCCGCCTGGGTGGGAAGAGGCAGAGCCGACCTAGGATCACAGTGGGCCTCTTGCTCTCCCTGCTCCCCTGAGGCAGCTGGGGCAAAGACGGCTTGGGCATCCACCCCGTTGCTCCCCTCTTCCCTCTGCCAGAAGGCTCTGCCTCCTGGGACGTTGCAGTGTGGAGACAGCCCCTGCCAGCACCTTCCCACCCAGTAGGCCTCAGCTGAGGCCTAGGCCCAGGGGAAAGGCCCTAGCGGGGCTGAGTTGGTTGGGAGCTGCCCGTGCATGTCTGGACACACTCCCTGCAGCCTGCCCCTTCGTGGGGCAGTAGCCCTGGACGCCAGGAAGGCCTGGGCAAGGCTGGCCAAGGGCAGGGGCCTCGCTGGGTTGTGCCTCTGGCCTGTGGGGGCCTCCCAGCAGAACCGGCCCTCTCCCTCTGGCACACCTCCCCGCCTGCCTCCAAAGGCCGTTTTGGAAGCACTCTGGCCGGCTGTTCCCGCAAATCGCGCACACTGCTCTGAAACCCGGGAGAAAAGTGCTTTGGGGTGGTCCTCTCTCCGGGCCCATGGCCCCGAGCCTGGGGACCAGCTCGGGGGTCCACACTCCCAGGCCAAGGCCCAACTCCATGCACACGTCTGTTCCTGCCCCCTGCCCCTTCAGAGAGCTCGGCTGAGCCAGAGTCTGTCAGGCAGCTCCCTGGCAGCCCCAGCAGCTCCGCCTGGGTGGGAAGAGGCAGAGCCGACCTAGGATCACAGTGGGCCTCTTGCTCTCCCTGCTCCCCTGAGGCAGCTGGGGCAAAGACGGCTTGGGCATCCACCCCGTTGCTCCCCTCTTCCCTCTGCCAGAAGGCTCTGCCTCCTGGGACGTTGCAGTGTGGAGACAGCCCCTGCCAGCACCTTCCCACCCAGTAGGCCTCAGCTGAGGCCTAGGCCCAGGGGAAAGGCCCTAGCGGGGCTGAGTTGGGGTAGCTGCCCGTGCATGTCTGGACACACTCCCTGCAGCCTGCCCCTTCGTGGGGCAGTAGCCCTGGACGCCAGGAAGGCCTGGGCAAGGCTGGCCAAGGGCAGGGGCCTCGCTGGGTTGTGCCTCTGGCCTGTGGGGCCTCCCAGCAGAACCGGCCCTCTCCCTCTGGCACACCTCCCCGCCTGCCTCCAAAGGCCGTTTTGGAAGCACTCTGGCCGGCTGTTCCCGCAAATCGCGCACACTGCTCTGAAACCCGGGAGAAAAGTGCTTTGGGGTGGTCCTCTCTCCGGGCCCATGGCCCCGAGCCTGGGGACCAGCTCGGGGGTCCACACTCCCAGGCCAAGGCCCAACTCCATGCACACGTCTGTTCCTGCCCCCTGCCCCTTCAGAGAGCTCGGCTGAGCCAGAGTCTGTCAGGCAGCTCCCTGGCAGCCCCAGCAGCTCCGCCTGGGTGGGAAAGAGGCAGAGCCGACCTAGGATCACAGTGGGCCTCTTGCTCTCCCTGCTCCCCTGAGGCAGCTGGGGCAAAGACGGCTTGGGCATCCACCCCGTTGCTCCCCTCTTCCCTCTGCCAGAAGGCTCTGCCTCCTGGGACGTTGCAGTGTGGAGACAGCCCCTGCCAGCACCTTCCCACCCAGTAGGCCTCAGCTGAGGCCTAGGCCCAGGGGAAAGGCCCTAGCGGGGCTGAGTTGGGGTAGCTGCCCGTGCATGTCTGGACACACTCCCTGCAGCCTGCCCCTTCGTGGGGCAGTAGCCCTGGACGCCAGGAAGGCCTGGGCAAGGCTGGCCAAGGGCAGGGGCCTCGCTGGGTTGTGCCTCTGGCCTGTGGGGCCTCCCAGCAGAACCGGCCCTCTCCCTCTGGCACACCTCCCCGCCTGCCTCCAAAGGCCGTTTTGGAAGCACTCTGGCCGGCTGTTCCCGCAAATCGCGCTGACTGCTCTGAAACCCGGGAGAAAAGTGCTTTGGGGTGGTCCTCTCTCCGGGCCCATGGCCCCGAGCCTGGGGACCAGCTCGGGGGTCCACACTCCCAGGCCAAGGCCCAACTCCATGCACACGTCTGTTCCTGCCCCCTGCCCCTTCAGAGAGCTCGGCTGAGCCAGAGTCTGTCAGGCAGCTCCCTGGCAGCCCCAGCAGCTCCGCCTGGGTGGGAAGAGGCAGAGCCGACCTAGGATCACAGTGGGCCTCTTGCTCTCCCTGCTCCCCTGAGGCAGCTGGGGAAAAGACGGCTTGGGCATCCACCCCGTTGCTCCCCTCTTCCCTCTGCCAGAAGGCTCTGCCTCCTGGGACGTTGCAGTGTGGAGACAGCCCCTGCCAGCACCTTCCCACCCAGTAGGCCTCAGCTGAGGCCTAGGCCCAGGGGAAAGGCCCTAGCGGGGCTGAGTTGGGGTAGCTGCCCGTGCATGTCTGGACACACTCCCTGCAGCCTGCCCCTTCGTGGGGCAGTAGCCCTGGACGCCAGGAAGGCCTGGGCAAGGCTGGCCAAGGGCAGGGGCCTCGCTGGGTTGTGCCTCTGGCCTGTGGGGCCTCCCAGCAGAACCGGCCCTCTCCCTCTGGCACACCTCCCCGCCTGCCTCCAAAGGCCGTTTTGGAAGCACTCTGGCCGGCTGTTCCCGCAAATCGCGCACACTGCTCTGAAACCCCGGGAGAAAAGTGCTTTGGGGTGGTCCTCTCTCCGGGCCCATGGCCCCGAGCCTGGGGACCAGCTCGGGGGTCCACACTCCCAGGCCAAGGCCCAACTCCATGCACACGTCTGTTCCTGCCCCCTGCCCCTTCAGAGAGCTCGGCTGAGCCAGAGTCTGTCAGGCAGCTCCCTGGCAGCCCCAGCAGCTCCGCCTGGGTGGGAAGAGGCAGAGCCGACCTAGGATCACAGTGGGCCTCTTGCTCTCCCTGCTCCCCTGAGGCAGCTGGGGCAAAGACGCTTGGGCATCCACCCCGTTGCTCCCCTCTTCCCTCTGCCAGAAGGCTCTGCCTCCTGGGACGTTGCAGTGTGGAGACAGCCCCTGCCAGCACCTTCCCACCCAGTAGGCCTCAGCTGAGGCCTAGGCCCAGGGGAAAGGCCCTAGCGGGGCTGAGTTGGGGTAGCTGCCCCGTGCATGTCTGGACACACTCCCTGCAGCCTGCCCCTTCGTGGGGCAGTAGCCCTGGACGCCAGGAAGGCCTGGGCAAGGCTGGCCAAGGGCAGGGGCCCGGCTGGGTTGTGCCTCTGGCCTGTGGGGCCTCCCAGCAGAACCGGCCCTCTCCCTCTGGCACACCTCCCCGCCTGCCTCCAAAGGGCCGTTTTGGAAGCACTCTGGCCGGCTGTTCCCGCAAATCGCGCACACTGCTCTGAAACCCGGAGAAAAAAAAGTGCTTTGGGGTGGTCCTCTCTCCGGGCCCATGGCCCCGAGCCTGGGGACCAGCTCGGGGGTCCACACTCCCAGGCCAAGGCCCAACTCCATGCACACGTCTGTTCCTGCCCCCTGCCCCTTCAGAGAGCTCGGCTGAGCCAGAGTCTGTCAGGCAGCTCCCTGGCAGCCCCAGCAGCTCCGCCTGGGTGGGAAGAGGCAGAGCCGACCTAGGATCACAGTGGGCCTCTTGCTCTCCCTGCTCCCCTGAGGCAGCTGGGGCAAAGACGGCTTGGGCATCCACCCCGTTGCTCCCCTCTTCCCTCTGCCAGAAGGCTCTGCCTCCTGGACGTTGCAGTGTGGAGACAGCCCCTGCCAGCACCTTCCCACCCAGTAGTAGCCCTCAGCTGAGGCCTAGGCCCAGGGGAAAGGCCCTAGCGGGGCTGAGTTGGGGTAGCTGCCCGTGCATGTCTGGACACACTCCCTGCAGCCTGCCCCTTCGTGGGGCAGTAGCCCTGGACGCCAGGAAGGCCTGGGCAAGGCTGGCCAAGGGCAGGGCCTCGCTGGGTTGTGCCTCTGGCCTGTGGGGCCTCCCAGCAGAACCGGCCCTCTCCCTCTGGCACACCTCCCCGCCTGCCTCCAAAGGCCGTTTTGGAAGCACTCTGGCCGGCTGTTCCCGCAAATCGCGCACACTGCTCTGAAACCCGGGAGAAAAGTGCTTTGGGGTGGTCCTCTCTCCGGGCCCATGGCCCCGAGCCTGGGGACCAGCTCGGGGGTCCACACTCCCAGGCCAAGGCCCAACTCCATGCACACGTCTGTTCCTGCCCCCTGCCCCTTCAGAGAGCTCGGCTGAGCCAGAGTCTGTCAGGCAGCTCCCTGGCAGCCCCAGCAGCTCCGCCTGGGTGGGAAGAGGCAGAGCCGACCTAGGATCACAGTGGGCCTCTTGCTCTCCCTGCTCCCCTGAGGCAGCTGGGGCAAAGACGGCTTGGGCATCCACCCCGTTGCTCCCCTCTTCCCTCTGCCAGAAGGCTCTGCCTCCTGGGACGTTGCAGTGTGGAGACAGCCCCTGCCAGCACCTTCCCACCCAGTAGGCCTCAGCTGAGGCCTAGGCCCAGGGGAAAGGCCCTAGCGGGGCTGAGTTGGGGTAGCTGCCCGTGCATGTCTGGACACACTCCCTGCAGCCTGCCCCTTCGTGGGGCAGTAGCCCTGGACGCCAGGAAGGCCTGGGCAAGGCTGGCCAAGGGCAGGGGCCTCGCTGGGTTGTGCCTCTGGCCTGTGGGGCCTCCCAGCAGAACCGGCCCTCTCCCTCTGCACACCTCCCCGCCTGCCTCCAAAGGCCGTTTTGGAAGCACTCTGGCCGGCTGTTCCCGCAAATCGCGCACACTGCTCTGAAACCCGGGAGAAAAGTGCTTTGGGGTGGTCCTCTCTCCGGGCCCATGGCCCCGAGCCTGGGGACCAGCTCGGGGGTCCACACTCCCAGGCCAAGGCCCAACTCCATGCACACACGTCTGTTCCTGCCCCCTGCCCCTTCAGAGAGCTCGGCTGAGCCAGAGTCTGTCAGGCAGCTCCCTGGCAGCCCCCAGCAGCTCCGCCTGGGTGGGAAGAGGCAGAGCCGACCTAGGATCACAGTGGGCCTCTTGCTCTCCCTGCTCCCCCTGAGGCAGCTGGGGCAAAGACGGGCTTGGGCATCCACCCCGTTGCTCCCCTCTTCCCTCTGCCAGAAGGCTCTGCCTCCTGGGACGTTGCAGTGTGGAGACAGCCCCTGCCAGCACCTTCCCACCCAGTAGGCCCCCTAGCGGGGGGCTGAGTTTGGGGTTGGGGTAGATAGCTGCCCGTGCATCGTCTGGACACACTCCCTGCAGCCTGCCCCTCTGTGGTCGGCAGGGTTGGGAAGGGGAGGGGCCAACCTAGGGGGATACTTTGGGGGCCCCCCCTTGCACCTTCCCGGGGGCTCCCTTGGGACCCGGGAACCTGGGCAACAAAAGGGGCCTGTTTGGGTTCCCCCGGGGGGCCCCCCCAAAAACCCCCTCTCCCAGGGGCCCCCCGCCTCCTGGGCCATTTGGAAGCCCGGGCCGGCATTCCCCCCCAAAACCCAGTTTGAAACCCGGGGAAAAAAAGGCCTTTTGGGGGGGTTTTTGGGGGTTCCCCCGGGGGGGCCAGTCTGGACACACTCCCCCCAAGGGGCCCCTTTCCAGGGGCCGCCCCCCTTAAGTTCCCCCCTGCCCGGGAAAGGCCTAGGCTGGCCGGGGATTGGGCCTCCTGGGGCCCCCCGGGGGTGGGGGGCCCTAAAAACGGGAAAACCAGTTCCCCTTTTGGGCCCTTTCCCTCCCCCCGGGGCCTTTCCCAAAGCCTTTTTGGGCCCCCCACCCCGGGTTCTTTTCCCCCGAAAAGGCCCTTGGCCCCCAAAAAACCCGGGAGGGGAAAAGGGCCCTTTGGGTTCCCCCCGGGCCCATGGGCCCGGGGCCGGGGAAAGGGGGTGGGAAAGTAAAAATGGAAGGGATAAGGGGCCCGTTGTTTGTTGGTTTGAGTGGTGGGGGTTTGTGGTTGGGAAGAGTGTGTGGGTTTTTGGGGGGGGGGGTTTTATAGGACCCGGTGGGGTTTGTTTTTTGGTCCCTAAGGCAAGTGGGGAAAGGGCCCTTTTGGGGTTTAACCGTTGTCCCCTATTTTTGAAGAGGGTTTGGATTTGGGAGGTTTTGGTGTGGGGGGAAGTGGGGAATTTAAAAGTAGGTAGTAAAGGCCTAAGAGGGGGGAGGTTAGGGGGTTTTGAGTTGGGGTAGGGGGCCTTTGTTTTTTTGGAACACTGGGAAAGGGGGTTTCGGGGGTGGATTTGGGGGGGGGAGGAAGGGTTTGGGGATGGGGCCAAGGGAAGGGGGGTGGGTTGTGGCCCTAGCGGGGCTGAGTTGGGGTAGCTGCCCGTGCATGTCTGGACACACTCCCTGCAGCCTGCCCCTTCGTGGGGCTAGCCCTGGACGCCAGGAAGGCCTGGGCAAGGCTGGCCAAGGGCAGGGGCCTCGCTGGGTTGTGCCTCTGGCCTGTGGGGCCTCCCAGCAGAACCGGCCCTCTCCCTCTGGCACACACACCCCCCCCGCCTGCCTCCAAAGGCCGTTTTGGAAGCACTCTGGCCGGCTGTTCCCGCAAATCGCGCACACTGCTCTGAAACCCGGGAGAAAAGTGCTTTGGGGTGGTCCTCTCTCCGGGCCCCATGGCCCCGAGCCTGGGGACCAGCTCGGGGGTCCACACTCCCAGGCCAAGGCCCAACTCCATGCACACACGTCTGTTCCTGCCCCCTGCCCCTTCAGAGAGCTCGGCTGAGCCAGAGTCTGTCAGGCAGCTCCCTGGCAGCCCCAGCAGCTCCGCCTGGGTGGGAAGAGGCAGAGCCGACCTAGGATCACAGTGGGCCTCTTGCTCTCCCTGCTCCCCTGAGGCAGCTGGGGCAAAGACGGCTTGGGCATCCACCCCGTTGCTCCCCTCTTCCCTCTGCCAGAAGGCTCTGCCTCCTGGGACGTTGCAGTGTGGAGACAGCCCCTGCCAGCACCTTCCCACCCAGTAGGCCTCAGCTGAGGCCTAGGCCCAGGGGAAAGGCCCTAGCGGGGCTGAGTTGGGGTAGCTGCCCGTGCATGTCTGGACACACTCCCTGCAGCCTGCCCCTTCGTGGGGCAGTAGCCCTGGACGCCAGGAAGGCCTGGGCAAGGCTGGCCAAGGGCAGGGGCCTCGCTGGGTTGTGCCTCTGGCCTGTGGGGCCTCCCAGCAGAACCGGCCCTCTCCCTCTGGCACACCTCCCCGCCTGCCTCCAAAGGCCGTTTTGGAAGCACTCTGGCCGGCTGTTCCCGCAAATCGCGCACACTGCTCTGAAACCCGGGAGAAAAGTGCTTTGGGGTGGTCCTCTCTCCGGGCCCATGGCCCCGAGCCTGGGGACCAGCTCGGGGGTCCACACTCCCAGGCCAAGGCCCAACTCCATGCACACGTCTGTTCCTGCCCCCTGCCCCTTCAGAGAGCTCGGCTGAGCCAGAGTCTGTCAGGCAGCTCCCTGGCAGCCCCAGCAGCTCCGCCTGGGTGGGAAGAGCAGAGCCGACCTAGGATCACAGTGGGCCTCTTGCTCTCCCTGCTCCCCTGAGGCAGCTGGGGCAAAGACGGCTTGGGCATCCACCCCGTTGCTCCCCTCTTCCCTCTGCCAGAAGGCTCTGCCTCCTGGGACGTTGCAGTGTGGAGACAGCCCCTGCCAGCACCTTCCCACCCAGTAGGCCTCAGCTGAGGCCTAGGCCCAGGGGAAAGGCCCTAGCGGGGCTGAGTTGGGGTAGCTGCCCGTGCATGTCTGGACACACTCCCTGCAGCCTGCCCCTTCGTGGGGCAGTAGCCCTGGACGCCAGGAAGGCCTGGGCAAGGCTGGCCAAGGGCAGGGGCCTCGCTGGGTTGTGCCTCTGGCCTGGGGCCTCCCAGCAGAACCGGCCCTCTCCCTCTGGCACACCTCCCCCCCTGCCTCCAAAGGCCGTTTTGGAAGCACTCTGGCCGGCTGTTCCCGCAAATCGCGCACACTGCTCTGAAACCCGGGAGAAAAGTGCTTTGGGGTGGTCCTCTCTCCGGGCCCATGGCCCCGAGCCTGGGGACCAGCTCGGGGGTCCACACTCCCAGGCCAAGGCCCCCAACTCCATGCACACGTCTGTTCCTGCCCCCTGCCCCTTCAGAGAGCTCGGCTGAGCCAGAGTCTGTCAGGCAGCTCCCTGGCAGCCCCAGCAGCTCCGCCTGGGTGGGAAGAGGCAGAGCCGACCTAGGATCACAGTGGGCCTCTTGCTCTCCCTGCTCCCCTGAGGCAGCTGGGGCAAAGACGGCTTGGGCATCCACCCCGTTGCTCCCCTCTTCCCTCTGCCAGAAGGCTCTGCCTCCTGGGACGTTGCAGTGTGGAGACAGCCCCTGCCAGCACCTTCCCACCCAGTAGTCCTCAGCTGAGGCCTAGGCCCAGGGGAAAGGCCCTAGCGGGGCTGAGTTGGGGTAGCTGCCCGTGCATGTCTGGACACACTCCCTGCAGCCTGCCCCTTCGTGGGGCAGTAGCCCTGGACGCCAGGAAGGCCTGGGCAAGGCTGGCCAAGGGCAGGGGCCTCGCTGGGTTGTGTGCCTCTGGCCTGTGGGGCCTCCCAGCAGCAGAACCGGCCCTCTCCCTCTGGCACACCTCCCCGCCTGCCTCCAAAGGCCGTTTTGGAAGCACTCTGGCCGGCTGTTCCCGCAAATCGCGCACACTGCTCTGAAACCCGGGAGAAAAGTGCTTTGGGGTGGTCCTCTCTCCGGGCCCATGGCCCCGAGCCTGGGGACCAGCTCGGGGGTCCACACTCCCAGGCCAAGGCCCAACTCCATGCACACGTCTGTTCCTGCCCCCTGCCCCTTCAGAGAGCTCGGCTGAGCCAGAGTCTGTCAGGCAGCTCCCTGGCAGCCCCAGCAGCTCCGCCTGGGTGGGAAGAGGCAGAGCCGACCTAGGATCACAGTGGGCCTCTTGCTCTCCCTGCTCCCCTGAGGCAGCTGGGGCAAAGACGGCTTGGGCATCCACCCCGTTGCTCCCCTCTTCCCCTCTGCCAGAAGGCTCTGCCTCCTGGGACGTTGCAGTGTGGAGACAGCCCCTGCCAGCACCTTCCCACCCAGTAGGCCTCAGCTGAGGCCTAGGCCCAGGGGAAAGGCCCTAGCGGGGCTGAGTTGGGGTAGCTGCCCGTGCATGTCTGGACACACTCCCAGCAGCCTGCCCCTTCGTGGGGCAGTAGCCCTGGACGCCAGGAAGGCCTGGGCAAGGCTGGCCAAGGGCAGGGGCCTCGCTGGGTTGTGCCTCTGGCCTGTGGGGCCTCCCAGCAGAACCGGCCCTCTCCCTCTGGCACACCTCCCCGCCTGCCTCCAAAGGCCGTTTTGGAAGCACTCTGGCCGGCTGTTCCCGCAAATCGCGCACACTGCTCTGAAACCCGGGAGAAAAGTGCTTTGGGGTGGTCCTCTCTCCGGGCCCATGGCCCCGAGCCTGGGGACCAGCTCGGGGGTCCACACTCCCAGGCCAAGGCCCAACTCCATGCACACGTCTGTTCCTGCCCCCTGCCCCTTCAGAGAGCTCGGCTGAGCCAGAGTCTGTCAGGCAGCTCCCTGGCAGCCCCAGCAGCTCCGCCTGGGTGGGAAGAGGCAGAGCCGACCTAGGATCACAGTGGGCCTCTTGCTCTCCCTGCTCCCCTGAGGCAGCTGGGGCAAAGACGGCTTGGGCATCCACCCCGTTGCTCCCCTCTTCCCTCTGCTGCCAGAAGGCTCTGCCTCCTGGGACGTTGCAGTGTGGAGACAGCCCCTGCCCCTGCCACACCTTCCCACCCAGTAGGCCTCAGCTGAGGCCTAGGCCCAGGGGAAAGGCCCTAGCGGCTGAGTTGGGGTAGCTGCCCGTGCATGTCTGGACACACTCCCTGCAGCCTGCCCCTTCGTGGGGCAGTAGCCCTGGACGCCAGGAAGGCCTGGGCAAGGCTGGCCAAGGGCAGGGGCCTCGCTGGGTTGTGCCTCTGGCCTGTGGGGCCTCCCAGCAGAACCGGCCCTCTCCCTCTGGCACACCTCCCCGCCTGCCTCCAAAGGCCGTTTTGGAAGCACTCTGGCCGGCTGTTCCCGCAAATCGCGCACACTGCTCTGAAACCCGGGAGAAAAGTGCTTTGGGGTGGTCCTCTCTCCGGGCCCATGGCCCCGAGCCTGGGGACCAGCTCGGGGGTCCACACTCCCAGGCCAAGGCCCAACTCCATGCACACGTCTGTTCCTGCCCCCTGCCCCTTCAGAGAGCTCGGCTGAGCCAGAGAGCCAGAGTCTGTCAGGCAGCTCCCTGGCAGCCCCAGCAGCTCCGCCTGGGTGGGAAGAGGCAGAGCCGACCTAGGATCACAGTGGGCCTCTTGCTCTCCCTGCTCCCCTGAGGCAGCTGGGGCAAAGACGGCTTGGGCATCCACCCCGTTGCTCCCCTCTTCCCTCTGCCAGAAGGCTCTGCCTCCTGGGACGTTGCAGTGTGGAGACAGCCCCTGCCAGCACCTTCCCACCCAGTAGGCCTCAGCTGAGGCCTAGGCCCAGGGGAAAGGCCCTAGCGGGGCTGAGTTGGGGTAGCTGCCCGTGCATGTCTGGACACACTCCCTGCAGCCTGCCCCTTCGTGGGGCAGTAGCCCTGGACGCCAGGAAGGCCTGGGCAAGGCTGGCCAAGGGCAGGGGGGGCTCGCTGGGTTGTGCCTCTGGCCTGTGGGGCCTCCCAGCAGAACCGGCCCTCTCCCTCTGGCACACCTCCCCCCCCCGCTGCCTCCAAAAGGCCGTTTTGGAAGCACTCTGGCCGGCTGTTCCCGCAAATCGCGCACACTGCTCTGAAACCCGGGAGAAAAGTGCTTTGGGGTGGTCCTCTCTCCGGGGGGCCCATGGCCCCGAGCCTGGGGACCAGCTCGGGGGTCCACACTCCCAGGCCAAGGCCCAACTCCATGCACACGTCTGTTCCTGCCCCCTGCCCCTTCAGAGAGCTCGGCTGAGCCAGAGTCTGTCAGGCAGCTCCCTGGCAGCCCCAGCAGCTCCGCCTGGGTGGGAAGAGGCAGAGCCGACCTAGGATCACAGTGGGCCTCTTGCTCTCCCTGCTCCCCTGAGGCAGCTGGGGCAAAGACGGCTTGGGCATCCACCCCGTTGCTCCCCTCTTCCCCTCTGCCAGAAGGCTCTGCCTCCTGGGACGTTGCAGTGTGGAGACAGCCCCTGCCAGCACCCTTCCCACCCAGTAGGCCTCAGCTGAGGCCTAGGCCCCCAGGGGGAAAGGCCCTAGCGGGGCTGAGTTGGGGTAGCTGCCCGTGCATGTCTGGACACACTCCCTGCAGCCTGCCCCTTCGTGGGGCAGTAGCCCTGGACGCCAGGAAGGCCTGGGCAAGGCTGGCCAAGGGCAGGGGCCTCGCTGGGTTGTGCCTCTGGCCTGTGGGGCCTCCCCTCAGAACCGGCCCTCTCCCTCTGGCACACCTCCCCCCCCCTGCCTCCAAAGGCCGTTTTGGAAGCACTCTGGCCGGCTGTTCCCGCAAATCGCGCACACTGCTCTCTGAAACCCGGGAGAAAAGTGCTTTGGGGTGGTCCTCTCTCCGGGCCCATGGCCCCGAGCCTGGGGACCAGCTCGGGGGTCCACACTCCCAGGCCAAGGCCCAACTCCATGCACACGTCTGTTCCTGCCCCCCCCTGCCCCTTCAGAGAGCTCGGCTGAGCCAGAGTCTGTCAGGCAGCTCCCTGGCAGCCCCAGCAGCTCCGCCTGGGCTGCCTGGGTGGGAAGAGGCAGAGCCGACCTAGGGATCACAGTGGGCCTCTTGCTCTCCCTGCTCCCCTGAGGCAGCTGGGGCAAAGACGGCTTGGGCATCCACCCCGTTGCTCCCCTCTTCCCTCTGCCAGAAGGCTCTGCCTCCTGGGACGTTGCAGTGTGGAGACAGCCCCTGCCAGCACCTTCCCACCCAGTAGGCCTCAGCTGAGGCCTAGGCCCAGGGGAAAGGCCCTAGCGGGGCTGAGTTGGGGTAGCTGCCCGTGCATGTCTGGACACACTCCCTGCAGCCTGCCCCTTCGTGGGGCAGTAGCCCTGGACGCCAGGAAGGCCTGGGCAAGGCTGGCCAAGGGCAGGGGCCTCGCTGGGTGTGCCTCTGGCCTGTGGGGCCTCCCAGCAGAACCCTGGCCCTCTCCCTCTGGCACACCTCCCCCCCCCCTGCCTCCAAAGGCCGTTTTGGAAGCACTCTGGCCGGCTGTTCCCGCAAATCGCGCACACTGCTCTGCAAAACCCGGGAGAAAAGTGCTTTGGGAAAAGTGGGGGTGTCCTCTCTCCGGGCCCATGGCCCCGAGCCTGGGGACCAGCTCGGGGGTCCACACTCCCAGGCCAAGGCCCAACTCCATGCACACGTCTGTTCCTGCCCCCTGCCCCTTCAGAGAGCTCGGCTGAGCCAGAGTCTGTCAGGCAGCTCCCTGGCAGCCCCAGCAGCTCCGCCTGGGTGGGAAGAGGCAGAGCCGACCTAGGATCACAGTGGGCCTCTTGCTCTCCCTGCTCCCCTGAGGCAGCTGGGGCAAAGACGGCTTGGGCATCCACCCCGTTGCTCCCCTCTTCCCTCTGCCAGAAGGCTCTGCCTCCTGGGACGTTGCAGTGTGGAGACAGCCCCTGCCAGCACCTTCCCCCCCCAGTAGGCCTCAGCTGAGGCCTAGGCCCAGGGGAAAGGCCCTAGCGGGGCTGAGGCCCAGGGTAGCTGCCCGTGCATGTCTGGACACACTCCCTGCAGCCTGCCCCTTCCTGCCCCTGCAGGGGCAGCCCTGGACGCCAGGAAGGCCCTGGGCCAGGAAGGCCTGGGCAAGGCGGGCCAAGGGCAGGGGCCTCGCTGGGTTGTGCCTCTGGCCTGTGGGGCCTCCCAGCAGAACCGGCCCTCTCCCTCTGGCACACCTCCCCCCCTCCCCTGCCTCCAAAGGCCGTTTTGGAAGCACTCTGGCCGGCTGTTCCCGCAAATCGCGCACACTGCTCTGAAACCCGGGAGAAAAGTGCTTTGGGGTGGTCCTCTCTCCGGGCCCATGGCCCCGAGCCTGGGGACCAGCTCGGGGGTCCACACTCCCAGGCCAAGGCCCAACTCCATGCACACGTCTGTTCCTGCCCCCTGCCCCTTCAGAGAGCTCGGCTGAGCCAGAGTCTGTCAGGCAGCTCCCTGGCAGCCCCAGCAGCTCCGCCTGGGTGGGAAGAGGCAGAGCCGACCTAGGATCACAGTGGGCCTCTTGCTCTCCCTGCTCCCCCTGAGGCAGCTGGGGCAAAGACGGCTTGGGCATCCACCCCGTTGCTTGGGCCCCCTTCCCCTGCCAGCCAGAAGGCTCTGCCCAGAAGGCTCTGCCTCCTGGCGTTGCAGTGTGGAGACAGCCCCTGCCAGCACCTTCCCACCCAGTAGGCCTCAGCTGAGGCCTAGGCCCAGGGGAAAGGCCCTAGCGGGGCTGAGTTGGGGTAGCTGCCCGTGCATGTCTGGACACACTCCCTGCAGCCTGCCCCTTCGTGGGGCAGTAGCCCTGGACGCCAGGAAGGCCTGGGCAAGGCTGGCCAAGGGCAGGGGCCTCGCTGGGGGTTGTGCCTCTGGCCTGTGGGGCCTCCCAGCAGAACCGGCCCTCTCCCTCTGGCACACCTCCCCCCCCCTGCCTCCAAAGGCCGTTTTGGAAGCACTCTGGCCGGCTGTTCCCGCAAATCGCGCACACTGCTCTGAAACCCGGGAGAAAAGTGCTTTGGGGTGGTCCTCTCTCCTCGGTGGTCTCTGGCCCCCCCGAGCCCATGGGGACCAGCTCGGGGGTCCACACTCCCCAGGCCAAGGCCCAACTCCCATGCCACACGTCTGTTCCTGCCCCCTGCCACGTCCCTGCCCCCTGCCCCTTCAGAGAGAGCGGCTGAGCTGAGCCAGAGTCTGTCAGGCAGCTCCCTGGCAGCCCCAGCAGCTCCGCCTGGGTGGGAAGAGGCAGAGCCGACCTAGGATCACAGTGGGCCTCTTGCTCTCCCTGCTCCCCTGAGGCAGCTGGGGCAAAGACGGCTTGGGCATCCACCCCGTTGCTCCCCTCTTCCCTCTGCCAGAAGGCTCTGCCTCCTGGGACGTTGCAGTGTGGAGACAGCCCCTGCCAGCACCTTCCCACCCAGTAGGCCTCAGCTGAGGCCTAGGCCCAGGGGAAAGGCCCTAGCGGGGCTGAGTTGGGGTAGCTGCCCGTGCATGTCTGGACACACTCCCTGCAGCCTGCCCCTTCGTGGGGCAGTAGCCCTGGACGCCAGGAAGGCCTGGGCAAGGCTGGCCAAGGGCAGGGGCCTCGCTGGGTTGTGCCTCTGGCCTGTGGGGCCTCCCCTGCAGAACCGGCCCTCTCCCCCTCACTGGCCTCCCCCCTCCTGCCTCCTCCCAAAGGCCGTTTTGGAAGCACTCTGGCCGGCTGTTCCCCCAAATCGCGCACACTGCTCTGAAAACCCGGGAGAAAAGTGCTTTGGGGTGGTCCTCTCTCCCGGGCCCCATGGCCCCGAGCCTGGGGACCAGCTCGGGGGTCCACACTCCCAGGCCAAGGCCCAACTCCATGCACACGTCTGTTCCTGCCCCCCCCTGCCCCTTCAGAGAGCTCGGCTGAGCCAGAGTCTGTCAGGCAGCTCCCTGGCAGCCCCAGCAGCTCCGCCTGGGTGGGAAGAGGCAGAGCCGACCTAGGATCACAGTGGGCCTCTTGCTCTCCCTGCTCCCCTGAGGCAGCTGGGGCAAAGACGGCTTGGGCATCCACCCCGTTGCTCCCCTCTTCCCTCTGCCAGAAGGCTCTGCCTCCTGGGACGTTGCAGTGTGGAGACAGCCCCTGCCAGCACCTTCCCACCCAGTAGGCCTCAGCTGAGGCCTAGGCCCAGGGGAAAGGCCCTAGCTGGGGCCCAGGGTTGGGGGCTGAGTTGGGGTAGCTGCCCGTGCATGTCTGGACACACTCCCTGCAGCCTGCCCCTTCGTGGGGCAGTAGCCCTGGACGCCAGGAAGGCCTGGGCAAGGCTGGCCAAGGGCAGGGGCCTCGCTGGGTTGTGCCTCTGGCCTGTGGGGCCTCCCAGCAGAACCGGCCCTCTCCCTCTGGCACACCTCCCCGCCTGCCTCCAAAGGCCGTTTTGGAAGCACTCTGGCCGGCTGTTCCCGCAAATCGCGCACACTGCTCTGAAACCCGGGAGAAAAGTGCTTTGGGGTGGTCCTCTCTCCGGGCCCATGGCCCCGAGCCTGGGGACCAGCTCGGGGGTCCACACTCCCAGGCCAAGGCCCAACTCCATGCCACACGTCTGTTCCTGCCCCCTGCCCCTTCCCCCTGCTCCCTTCTGAGCCAGAGTCTGTCAGGCAGCTCCCTGGCAGCCCCAGCAGCTCCCAGCCTGGCTGTGGGAAGAGGCAGAGCCGACCTAGGATCACAGTGGGCCTCTTGCTCTCTCCTCTCCCCCCCCTGAGGGGGGGCAAAGACGGCTTGGGCATCCACCCCGTTGCTCCCCTCTTCCCTCCCTCTGCCAGAAGGCTCTGCCTCCTGGGACGTTGCAGTGTGGAGACAGCCCCTGCCAGCACCTTCCCACCCAGTAGGCCTCAGCTGAGGCCTAGGCCCAGGGGAAAGGCCCTAGCGGGGCTGAGTTGGGGTAGCTGCCCGTGCATGTCTGGACACACTCCCTGCAGCCTGCCCCTTCGTGGGGCAGTAGCCCTGGACGCCAGGAAGGCCTGGGCAAGGCTGGCCAAGGGCAGGGGCCTCGCTGGGTTGTGCCTCTGGCCTGTGGGGCCTCCCAGCAGAACCGGCCCTCTCCCTCTGGCACACCTCCCCCCCCCTGCCTCCAAAGGCCGTTTTGGAAGCACTCTGGCCGGCTGTTCCCGCAAATCGCGCACACTGCTCTGAAACCCGGGAGAAAAAACCTTTGGGGTGGTCCTCTCTCCGGGCCCATGGCCCCGAGCCTGGGGCCAGCTCGGGGGTCCACACTCCCAGGCCAAGGCCCAACTCCATGCACACGTCTGTTCCTGCCCCCTGCCCCTTCAGAGAGCTCGGCTGAGCCAGAGTCTGTCAGGCAGCTCCCTGGCAGCCCCAGCAGCTCCGCCTGGGTGGGAAGAGGCAGAGCCGACCTAGGATCACAGTGGGCCTCTTGCTCTCCCTGCTCCCCTGAGGCAGCTGGGGCAAAGACGGCTTGGGCATCCACCCCCCTCCCCCTCTTCCCTCTGCCAGAAGGCTCTGCCTCCTGGGACGTTGCAGTGTGGAGACAGCCCCTGCCAGCACCTTCCCACCCAGTAGGCCCAGCCCCTAGGCCCAGGGGAAAGGCCCTAGCGGGGCTGAGGCCCTGGGGGCCTGCCCGTGCATGTCTGGACACACTCCCTGCAGCCTGCCCCTTCGTGGGGCAGCAGCCCCCCTGGACGCCAGGAAGGGAGGCCTGGCAAGGCTGGCCAGGGGCCTGGGGGGGCCAAGGGCCAAGGGCAGGGGCCTCGCTGTGTGCCTCTGGCCTGTGGGGCCTCCCAGCAGAACCGGCCCTCTCCCTCTCTGGCACACCTCCCCGCCTGCCTCCAAAGGCCGTTTTGGAAGCACTCTGGCCGGCTGTTCCCGCAAAAATCGCGCACACTGCTCTGAAACCCGGGAGAAAAGTGCTTTGGGGTGGTCCTCTCTCCGGGCCCATGGCCCCGAGCCCCCCCCAGCTCGGGGGGGGACCACACTCCCAGGGCCAAGGCCCAACCCACCATGCACACGTCTGTTCCTGCCCCCTGCCCCTTCAGAGAGCTCGGCTGAGCCAGAGTCTGTCAGGCAGCTCCCTGGCAGCCCCAGCAGCTCCGCCTGCAGCTCCGCCTGGGAAGGGGCAGAGAGCCGACCGACCTAGGATCACAGTGGGCCTCTTGCTCTCCCTGCTCCCCTGAGGCAGCTGGGGCAAAGACGGCTTGGGCATCCACCCCGTTGCTCCCCCACCCCCTCCCCTCCCCTCTTCCCCTCTGCCAAGGCTCTGCCTCCTGGGGGACGGGACGTTGAGTGTGGAGACAGCCCCCAGCCCAGTAGGCCCAGCCCAGAGGCCTAGGCCCAGGGGAAAGGCCCTAGCGGGGCCCTGGGGGGGGGCTAGCTGCCCGTGCATGCTGGACACACTGTGGCAGCCTGCCCCTGCTGCAGGGGCAGGCCCTGGACCCTGGACCTGCCTGGGCCCTGCCTGGCCAAGGCAAGGCCAAGGGCAGGGGCCTGCCTGGCCTGGGGGCCCTGCCTGGCAGGCCGGCCTCTCCCTCTGGCCACCTCCCCGCCTGCCTCCAAAGGCCTTTTGGAAGCACTCTGGCCGGCTGTTCCCGCCTCCCGCGCACACACTGCTCTGCTCA
Organism: Odocoileus hemionus; assembly: GCA_020976825.1. Taxonomy (NCBI): domain Eukaryota; kingdom Metazoa; phylum Chordata; class Mammalia; order Artiodactyla; family Cervidae; genus Odocoileus; species Odocoileus hemionus. The sequence continues at coordinate 1,481,217 of JAJLRB010005427.1, read as the reverse complement.
AAACCCGGAGAAAAAGTGCTTTGGGGCAAATGCGCCTCTCTCTCTGAAACCCGGGAGAAAAGGCTTTGGGGGCCCTGGGGGCCCAGGCTCGGGGGGGCCCCACCCCAGCTCGGGGCCACAGGGGGACCAGGGGGTCCACCCAGGCCAAGGCCCAACTGCACACGTCTGTTCCTGCCCCCTGCCCCCCCCCCCCCTTCAGAGAGCTCGGCTGAGCCAGAGTCTGTCAGTCAGGCAGCTCCCTGGCAGCCCCAGCAGCTCCGCCTGGGTGGGAAGAGGCAGAGCCGACCTAGGATCACAGTGGGCCTCTTGCTCTCCCTGCTCCCCTGAGGCAGCTGGGGCAAAGACGGCTTGGGCATCCACCCCGTTGCTCCCCTCCCTCTTCCCTCTGCCAGAAGGCTCTGCCTCCTGGGACGTTGCAGTGTGGAGACAGCCCCTGCCAGCACCTTCCCACCCAGTAGGCCTCAGCTGAGGCCTAGGCCCAGGGGAAAGGCCCTAGCGGGGCTGAGTTGGGGTAGCTGCCCGTGCATGTCTGGACACACTCCCTGCAGCCTGCCCCTTCGTGGGGCAGTAGCCCTGGACGCCAGGAAGGCCTGGGCAAGGCCAGGCCAAGGGCAGGGGCCTCGCTGGGGCTTGTGCCTCTGGCCTGTGGGGCCTCCCAGCAGAACCGGCCCTCTCCCCTCTGGCCGGCCCTCTCCCTCTGGCACACCTCCCCCCTGCCTCCAAAGGCCGTTTTGGAAGCACTCTGGCCGGCTGTTCCCGCAAATCGCGCACACTGCTCTGAAACCCGGGAGAAAAGTGCTTTGGGGTGGTCCTCTCTCCGGGCCCATGGCCCCGAGCCTGGGGACCCAGCTCGGGGGTCCACACTCCCAGGCCAAGGCCCAACTCCATGCACACGTCTGTTCCTGCCCCCCCCCCTTCAGAGAGCTCGGCTGAGCCAGAGTCTGTCAGAGCAGCTCCCTGGCAGCCCCAGCAGCTCCGCCTGGGGGGGAGAGGCAGAGCCGACCTAGGATCACAGTGGGCCTCTGCTCTCCCTGCTCCCCTGAGGCAGCTGGGGCAAAGACGGCTTGGGCATCCACCCCCCTCCCTCCCCCTCTCCCTCTGCCAGAAGGCTCTGCCTCCTGGGACGTTGCAGTGTGGAGACAGCCCCTGCCAGCACCTTCCCACCCCAGTAGGCCTCAGCTGAGGCCTAGGCCCAGGGGAAAGGCCCTAGCGGGGCTGAGTTGGGGTAGCTGCCCGTGCATGTCTGGACACACTCCCTGCAGCCTGCCCCTTCGTGGGGCAGTAGCCCTGGACGCCAGGAAGGCCTGGGCAAGGCTGGCCAAGGGCAGGGGCCTCGCTGGGTTGTGCCTCTGGCCTGTGGGGCCTCCCAGCAGAACCGGCCCTCTCCCTCTGGCCCCTCTGGCCCCCCTCCCCTGCCCTCCAAAGGCCGTTTTGGAAGCACTCTGGCCGGCCGGCTTTCCCGCAAATCGCGCACACTGCTCTGAAACCCGGGAGAAAAGTGCTTTGGGGTGGTCCTCTCTCCGGGCCCATGGCCCCGAGCCTGGGGACCAGCTCGGGGGTCCACACTCCCAGGCCAAGGCCCAACTCCATGCACACGTCCCACACACTCCTGCCCCCTGCCCCTTCAGAGAGCTGCCCCCTGCCCCTTCAGAGCTGGCTGAGCCAGAGTCTGTCAGGCAGCTCCCTGGCAGCCCCCAGCAGCTCCGCCTGGGTGGGAAGAGGCAGAGCCGACCTAGGATCACAGTGGGCCTCTTGCTCTCCCTGCTCCCCTGAGGCAGCTGGGGCAAAGACGGCTTGGGCATCCACCCCGTTGCTCCCCTCTTCCCTCTGCCAGAAGGCTCTCCTCCTGGGACGTTGCAGTGTGGAGACAGCCCCTGCCAGCACCTTCCCACCCAGTAGGCCTCAGCTGAGGCCTAGGCCCAGGGGAAAGGCCCTAGCGGGGCTGAGTTGGGGTAGCTGCCCGTGCATGTCTGGACACACTCCCTGCAGCCTGCCCCTTCGTGGGGCAGTAGCCCTGGACGCCAGGAAGGCCCTGGGCAAGGCTGGCCAAGGGCAGGGGGCCCAGGGCTGGGGCTGGGCCTCTGGCCTGGGGGCCCTCCCAGCAGAACCCCTGGGCTCCCCTCTGGGGCCTCCCCCCCCCCCTGCCTCCAAAGGCCCCCTTTTGGAAGCACTCTGGCCGGCTGTTCCCGCTGTTCCCGCAAATCGCGCACACTGCTCTGAAACCCGGGAGAAAAGTGCTTTGGGGTGGTCCTCTCTCCGGGCCCATGGCCCCGAGCCTGGGGACCAGCTCGGGGGTCCACACTCCCAGGCCAAGGCCCAACTCCATGCACACGTCTGTTCCTGCCCCCTGCCCCTTCAGAGAGCTCGGCTGAGCCAGAGTCTGTCAGGCAGCTCCCTGGCAGCCCCAGCAGCTCCGCCTGGGTGGGAAGAGGCAGAGCCGACCTAGGATCACAGTGGGCCTCTTGCTCTCCCTGCTCCCCTGAGGCCACTGGGGCAAAGACGGCTTGGGCATCCACCCCGTTGCTCCCCTCTTCCCTCTGCCAGAAGGCTCTGCCTCCTGGGACGTTGCAGTGTGGAGACAGCCCCTGCCAGCACCTTCCCACCCCCCCAGTAGGCCTCAGCTGAGGCCTAGGCCCAGGGGAAAGGCCCTAGCGGGGGCCCAGGGGAAAGGCCCTAGCGGGGCTGAGTTGGGGTAAGCTGCCCGTGCATGTCTGGACACACTCCCTGCAGCCTGCCCCTTCGTGGGGCAGTAGCCCTGGACGCCAGGAAGGCCTGGGCAAGGCTGGCCAAGGGCAGGGGCCTCGCTGGGTTGTGCCTCTGGCCTGTGGGGCCTCCCAGCAGAACCGGCCCTCTCCCTCTGGCACACCTCCCCCCGCCTGCCTCCAAAGGCCGTTTTGGAAGCACTCTGGCCGGCTGTTCCCGCAAATCGCGCACACTGCTCTGAAACCCGGGAGAAAAGTGCTTTGGGGTGGTCCTCTCTCCGGGCCCATGGCCCCGAGCCTGGGGACCAGCTCGGGGGTCCACACTCCCAGGCCACAAGGCCCAACTCCATGCCACACGTCTGTTCCTGCCCCCTGCCCCTTCAGAGAGCTCGGCTGAGCCAGAGTCTGTCAGGCAGCTCCCTGGCAGCCCCAGCAGCTCCGCCTGGGTGGGAAGAGGCAGAGCCGACCTAGGATCACAGTGGGGATCTCCTCTTGCTCTCCCTGCTCCCCTGAGGCAGCTGGGGCAAAGACGGCTTGGGCATCCACCCCCCCGTTGCTCCCCTCTTCCCTCTGCCAGAAGGCTCTGCCTCCTGGGACGTTGCAGTGTGGAGACAGCCCCTGCCAGCACCTTCCCACCCAGTAGGCCTCAGCTGAGGCCTAGGCCCAGGGGAAAGGCCCTAGCGGGGCTGAGTTGGGGTAGCTGCCCGTGCATGTCTGGACACACTCCCTGCAGCCTGCCCCTGTGGGGCAGTAGCCCTGGACGCCAGGAAGGCCTGGGCCAAGGCTGGCCAAGGGCAGGGGGCCTCGGGGTTGTGCCTCTGGCCTGTGGGGCCTCCCAGCAGAACCGGCCCTCTCCCTCTGGCACACCCCCCCCCCTGCCTCCAAAGGCCCGTTTTGGAAGCACCTGGCCGGCCTGTTCCCGCAAATCGCGCCAAATGCTCTGAAACACCTCTGAAACCCGGGAGTGCTTTGGGGTGGTCCTCTCTCCGGGCCCATGGCCCCGAGCCTGGGGACCAGCTCGGGGGTCCACACTCCCAGGCCAAGGCCCAACTCCATGCACACGTCTGTTCCTGCCCCCTGCCCCTTCAGAGAGCTCGGCTGAGCCAGAGTCTGTCAGGCAGCTCCCTGGCAGCCCCCAGCAGCTCCGCCTGGGTGGGAAGAGGCAGAGCCGACCTAGGATCACAGTGGGCCTCTTGCTCTCCCTGCTCCCCTGAGGCAGCTGGGGCAAAGACGGCTTGGGCATCCACCCCGTTGCTCCCCTCTTCCCTCTGCCAGAAGGCTCTGCCTCCTGGGACGTTGCAGTGTGGAGACAGCCCCTGCCAGCACCTTCCCACCCAGTAGGCCTCAGCTGAGGCCTAGGCCCAGGGGAAAGGCCCTAGCGGGGCTGAGTTGGGGTAGCTGCCCGTGCATGTCTGGACACACTCCCTGCAGCCTGCCCCTTCGTGGGGCAGTAGCCCTGGACCCCAGGAGTAGCCCTGGACGCCAGGGGCCAAGGCTGGCCAAGGGCAGGGGCCTCGCTGGGTTGTGCCTCTGGCCTGTGGGGCCTCCCAGCAGAACCGGCCCTCTCCCTCTGGCACACCTCCCCGCCTGCCTCCAAAGGCCGTTTTGGAAGCACTCTGGCCGGCTGTTCCCGCAAATCGCGCACACTGCTCTGAAACCCGGGAGAAAAGTGCTTTGGGGTGGTCCTCTCTCCGGGCCCATGGCCCCGAGCCTGGGGACCAGCTCGGGGGGGGACACTCCCAGGCCAAGGCCCAACTCCATGCACACACACTGTTCCTGCCCCCTGCCCCTTCAGAGAGCTCGGCTGAGCCAGAGTCTGTCAGCAGCTCCCTGGCAGCCCCAGCAGCTCCGCCTGGGTGGGAAGAGGCAGAGCCGACCTAGGATCACAGTGGGCCTCTTGCTCTCCCTGCTCCCCTGAGGCAGCTGGGGCAAAGACGGGGGCTTGGGCATCCACCCCGTTGCTCCCCCTTCCCTCTGCCTGCCAAGGCTCTGCCTCCTGGGACGGGACGTTGCAGTGTGGAGACAGCCCCTGCCAGCACCTTCCCACCCAGTAGGCCTCAGCTGAGGCCTAGGCCCAGGGGAAAGGCCCTAGCGGGGCTGAGTTGGGGTAGCTGCCCGTGCATGTCTGGACACACTCCCTGCAGCCTGCCCCTTCGTGGGGCAGTAGCCCTGGACGCCAGGAAGCCTGGGCAAGGCCTGGCCAAGGGCAAGGGGCCTCGCTGGGTGGTGCCTGGCCTGGCCTGGGGCCTCCCAGCAGAACCGGCCCTCTCCCTCTGGCACACCTCCCCCCCCTCCTGCCTCCAAAGGCCGTTTTGGAAGCACTCTGGCCGGCTGTTCCCGCAAATCGCGCACACTGCTCTGAAACCCGGGAGAAAAGTGCTTTGGGGTGGTCCTCTCTCCGGGCCCATGGCCCCGAGCCTGGGGACCAGCTCGGGGGGGGGGGTCCACACTCCCAGGCCAAGGCCCAACTCCATGCACACGTCTGTTCCTGCCCCCCCCCCTGCCCCTTCAGAGAGCTCGGCTGAGCCAGAGTCTGTCAGGCAGCTCCCTGGCAGCCCCAGCAGCTCCGCCTGGGTGGGAAGAGGCAGAGCCGACCTAGGATCACAGTGGGCCTCTTGCTCTCCCTGCTCCCCTGAGGCAGCTGGGGCAAAGACGGCTTGGGCATCCACCCCGTTGCTCCCCTCTTCCCTCTGCCAGAAGGCTCTGCCTCCTGGGACGTTGCAGTGTGGAGACAGCCCCTGCCAGCACCTTCCCACCCCCAGTAGGCCTCAGCTGAGGCCTAGGCCCAGGGGAAAGGCCCTAGCGGGGCTGAGTTGGGGTAGCTGCCCGTGCATGTCTGGACACACTCCCTGCAGCCCTGCCCCTTCGTGGGGCAGTAGCCCTGGACGCCAGGAAGGCCTGGGCAAGGCTGGCCAAGGGCAGGGGCCTCGCTGGGTTGTGCCTCTGGCCTGTGGGGCCTCCCAGCAGAACCCTCCCAACCCTCTCCCTCTGGCACACCCTCCCCCCCTGCCTGCCTCCCTCCAAAGCCGTTTTGGAAGCACTCTGGCTGGCTGTTCCCTGTTCCCGCAAATCGCGCACACTGCTCTGAAACCCGGGAGAAAAGTGCTTTGGGGTGGTCCTCTCTCCGGGCCCATGGCCCCGAGCCTGGGGACCAGCTCGGGGGTCCACACTCCCAGGCCAAGGCCCAACTCCATGCACACGTCTGTTCCTGCCCCCTGCCCCTTCAGAGAGCTCGGCTGAGCCAGAGTCTGTCAGGCAGCTCCCTGGCAGCCCCAGCAGCTCCGCCTGGGTGGGAAGAGGCAGAGCCGACCTAGGAGGATCACAGTGGGCCTCTTGCTCTCCCTGCTCCCCTGAGGCAGCTGGGGCAAAGACGGCTTGGGCATCCACCCCGTTGCTCCCCCCTCTTCCCTCTGCCAGAAGGCTCTGCCTCCTGGGACGTTGCAGTGTGGAGACAGCCCCTGCCAGCACCTTCCCACCCAGTAGGCCTCAGCTGAGGCCTAGGCCCAGGGGAAAGGCCCTAGGGGAAAGGCCCTAGGGGCTGAGTTGGGGTAGCTGCCGTGCATGTCTGGACACACTCCCTGCAGCCTGCCCCTTCGTGGGGCAGTAGCCCTGGACGCCAGGAAGGCCTGGGCAAGGCTGGCCAAGGGCAGGGGCCTCGCTGGGTTGTGCCTCTGGCCTGTGGGGCCTCCCAGCAGAACCGGCCCTCTCCCTCTGGCACACCTCCCCGCCTGCCTCCAAAGGCCGTTTTGGAAGCACTCTGGCCGGCTGTTCCCGCAAATCGCGCACACTGCTCTGAAACCCGGGAGAAAAGTGCTTTGGGGTGGTCCTCTCTCCGGGCCCCATGGCCCCGAGCCTGGGGACCAGCTCGGGGGGGTCCACACTCCCAGGCCAAGGCCCAACTCCATGCACACGTCTGTTCCTGCCCCCCCCTGCCCCTTCAGAGAGCTCGGCTGAGCCAGAGTCTGTCAGGCAGCTCCCTGGCAGCCCCCCAGCAGCTCCGCCTGCAGCTGGGAAGAGGCAGAGCCCCTGAGCCTAGGGGTCACAGTGGGAGCCGACCTAGGATCACAGCTGGGCCTCTCTCCCCTGCTCCCCTGAGGCAGCTGGGGCAAAGACGGCTTGGGCATCCACCCCGTTGCTCCCCTCTTCCCTCTGCCAGAAGGCTCTGCCTCCTGGGACGTTGCAGTGTGGAGACAGCCCCTGCCAGCACCTTCCCACCCAGTAGGCCTCAGCTGAGGCCTAGGCCCAGGGGAAGGCCCTAGCGGGGCTGAGTTGGGGTAGCTGCCCGTGCATGTCTGGACACACTCCCTGCAGCCTGCCCCTTCGTGGGGCAGTAGCCCTGGACGCCAGGAAGGCCTGGGCAAGGCTGGCCAAGGGCAGGGGCCTCGCTGGGGGCCTCGTGCCTCTGGCCTGTGGGGCCTCCCAGCAGAACCGGCCCTCTCCCTCTGGCACACCTCCCCGCCTGCCTCCAAAGGCCGTTTTGGAAGCACTCTGGCCGGCTGTTCCCGCAAATCGCGCACACTGCTCTGAAACCCGGGAAACCCGAAAAAGTGCTTTGGGGTGGTCCTCTCTCCGGGCCCATGGCCCCCCAGCCCCGAGGGGGGGACCAGCTCGGGGGTCCACACTCCCAGGCCAAGGCCCAACTCCATGCACACGTCTGTTCCTGCCCCCTGCCCCTTCAGAGAGCTCGGCTGAGCCAGAGTCTGTCAGGCAGCTCCCTGGCAGCCCCAGCAGCTCCGCCTGGGTGGGAAGAGGCAGAGCCGACCTAGGATCACAGTGGGCCTCTTGCTCTCCCTGCTCCCCTGAGGCAGCTGGGGCAAAGACGGCTTGGGCATCCACCCCGTTGCTCCCCTCTTCCCTCTGCCAGAAGGCTCTGCCTCCTGGGACGTTGCAGTGTGGAGACAGCCCCTGCCAGCACCTTCCCACCCAGTAGGCCTCAGCTGAGGCCTAGGCCCAGGGGAAAGGCCCTAGCGGGGCTGAGTTGGGGTAGCTGCCCGTGCATGTCTGGACACACTCCCTGCAGCCTGCCCCTTCCCCTTGGGGGCAGTAGCCCTGGACGCCAGGAAGGCCTGGGCAAGGCTGGCCAAGGGCAAGGGGCCAAGGGCTCGGCTGGGGGTTGTGCCTCTGGCTGGCCTGTGGGGCCTCCCAGCAGAACCGGCCCTCTCCCTCTGGCACACCTCCCCGCCTGCCTCCAAAGGCCGTTTTGGAAGCACTCTGGCCGGCTGTTCCCGCAAATCGCGCACACTGCTCTGAAAAACCCGGGAGAAAAGTGCTTTGGGGTGGTCCTCTCTCCGGGCCCATGGCCCCGAGCCTGGGGACCAGCTCGGGGGTCCACACTCCCAGGCCAAGGCCCAACTCCATGCACACGTCTGTTCCTGCCCCCTGCCCCTTCAGAGAGCTCGGCTGAGCCAGAGTCTGTCAGGCAGCTCCCTGGCAGCCCCAGCAGCTCCGCCTGGGTGGGAAGAGGCAGAGCCGACCTAGGATCACAGTGGGCCTCTTGCTCTCCCTGCTCCCCTGAGGCAGCTGGGGCAAAGACGGCTTGGGCATCCACCCCGTTGCTCCCCCCTTCCCTCTGCCAGAAGGCTCTGCCTCCTGGGACGTTGCAGTGTGTGAGACAGCCCCTGCCAGCCCTTCCCACCCAGTAGGCCTCAGCTGAGGCCTAGGCCCAGGGGAAAGGCCCTAGCGGGGCTGAGTTGGGGTAGCTGCCCGTGCATGTCTGGACACACTCCCTGCAGCCTGCCCCTTCGTGGGGCAGTAGCCCTGGACGCCAGGAAGGCCTGGGCAAGGCTGGCCAAGGGCAGGGGCCTCGCTGGGTTGTGCCTCTGGCCTGTGGGGCCTCCCAGCAGAACCGGCCCTCTCCCTCTGGCACACCTCCCCGCCTGCCTCCAAAGGCCGTTTTGGAAGCACTCTGGCCGGCTGTTCCCGCAAATCGCGCACACTGCTCTGAAACCCGGGAGAAAAGTGCTTTGGGGTGGTCCTCTCTCCGGGGGCCATGGCCCCGAGCCTGGGGACCAGCTCGGGGGTCCACACTCCCAGGCCAAGGCCCAACTCCATGCACACGTCTGTTCCTGCCCCCTGCCCCTTCAGAGAGCTCGGCTGAGCCAGAGTCTGTCAGGCAGCTCCCTGGCCCCCAGCAGCTCCGCCTGGGTGGGAAGAGGCAGAGCCGACCTAGGATCACAGTGGGCCTCTTGCTCTCCCTGCTCCCCTGAGGCAGCTGGGGCAAAGACGGCTTGGGCATCCACCCCGTTGCTCCCCTCTTCCCTCTGCCAGAAGGCTCTGCCTCCTGGGACGTTGCAGTGTGGAGACAGCCCCTGCCAGCACCTTCCCACCCAGTAGGCCTCAGCTGAGGCCTAGGCCCAGGGGAAAGGCCCTAGCGGGGCTGAGTTGGGGTAGCTGCCCGTGCATGTCTGGACACACTCCCTGCAGCCTGCCCCTTCGTGGGGCAGTAGCCCTGGACGCCAGGAAGGCCTGGGCAAGGCTGGCCAAGGGCAGGGGCCTCGCTGGGTTGTGCCTCTGGCCTGTGGGGCCTCCCAGCAGAACCGGCCCTCTCCCTCTGGCACACCTCCCCGCCTGCCTCCAAAGGCCGTTTTGGAAGCACTCTGGCCGGCTGTTCCCGCAAATCGCGCACACTGCTCTGAAACCCGGGAGAAAAGTGCTTTGGGGTGGTCCTCTCTCCGGGCCCATGGCCCCGAGCCTGGGGACCAGCTCGGGGGTCCACACTCCCAGGCCAAGGCCCAACTCCATGCACACGTCTGTTCCTGCCCCCTGCCCCTTCAGAGAGCTCGGCTGAGCCAGAGTCTGTCAGGCAGCTCCCTGGCAGCCCCAGCAGCTCCGCCTGGGTGGGAAGAGGCAGAGCCGACCTAGGATCACAGTGGGCCTCTTGCTCTCCCGTGGGGCAGTAGCCCTGGACGCCAGGAAGGCCTGGGCAAGGCTGGCCAAGGGCAGGGGCCTCGCTGGGTTGTGCCTCTGGCCTGTGGGGCCTCCCAGCAGAACCGGCCCTCTCCCTCTGGCACACCTCCCCGCCTGCCTCCAAAGGCCGTTTTGGAAGCACTCTGGCCGGCTGTTCCCGCAAATCGCGCACACTGCTCTGAAACCCGGGAGAAAAGTGCTTTGGGGTGGTCCTCTCTCCGGGCCCATGGCCCCGAGCCTGGGGACCAGCTCGGGGGTCCACACTCCCAGGCCAAGGCCCAACTCCATGCACACGTCTGTTCCTGCCCCCTGCCCCTTCAGACGTTGCTCCCCTCTTCCCTCTGCCAGAAGGCTCTGCCTCCTGGGACGTTGCAGTGTGGAGACAGCCCCTGCCAGCACCTTCCCACCCAGTAGGCCTCAGCTGAGGCCTAGGCCCAGGGGAAAGGCCCTAGCGGGGCTGAGTTGGGGTAGCTGCCCGTGCATGTCTGGACACACTCCCTGCAGCCTGCCCCTTCGTGGGGCAGTAGCCCTGGACGCCAGGAAGGCCTGGGCAAGGCTGGCCAAGGGCAGGGGCCTCGCTGGGTTGTGCCTCTGGCCTGTGGGGCCTCCCAGCAGAACCGGCCCTCTCCCTCTGGCACACCTCCCCGCCTGCCTCCAAAGGCCGTTTTGGAAGCACTCTGGCCGGCTGTTCCCGCAAATCGCGCACACTGCTCTGAAACCCGGGAGAAAAGTGCTTTGGGGTGGTCCTCTCTCCGGGCCCATGGCCCCGAGCCTGGGGACCAGCTCGGGGGTCCACACTCCCAGGCCAAGGCCCAACTCCATGCACACGTCTGTTCCTGCCCCCTGCCCCTTCAGAGAGCTCGGCTGAGCCAGAGTCTGTCAGGCAGCTCCCTGGCAGCCCCAGCAGCTCCGCCTGGGTGGGAAGAGGCAGAGCCGACCTAGGATCACAGTGGGCCTCTTGCTCTCCCTGCTCCCCTGAGGCAGCTGGGGCAAAGACGGCTTGGGCATCCACCCCGTTGCTCCCCTCTTCCCTCTGCCAGAAGGCTCTGCCTCCTGGGACGTTGCAGTGTGGAGACAGCCCCTGCCAGCACCTTCCCACCCAGTAGGCCTCAGCTGAGGCCTAGGCCCAGGGGAAAGGCCCTAGCGGGGCTGAGTTGGGGTAGCTGCCCGTGCATGTCTGGACACACTCCCTGCAGCCTGCCCCTTCGTGGGGCAGTAGCCCTGGACGCCAGGAAGGCCTGGGCAAGGCTGGCCAAGGGCAGGGGCCTCGCTGGGTTGTGCCTCTGGCCTGTGGGGCCTCCCAGCAGAACCGGCCCTCTCTCCTCTGGCACACCTCCCCGCCTGCCTCCAAAGGCCGTTTTGGAAGCACTCTGGCCGGCTGTTCCCGCAAATCGCGCACACTGCTCTGAAACCCGGGAGAAAAGTGCTTTGGGGTGGTCCTCTCTCCGGGCCCATGGCCCCGAGCCTGGGGACCAGCTCGGGGGTCCACACTCCCAGGCCAAGGCCCAACTCCATGCACACGTCTGTTCCTGCCCCCTGCCCCTTCAGAGAGCTCGGCTGAGCCAGAGTCTGTCAGGCAGCTCCCTGGCAGCCCCAGCAGCTCCGCCTGGGTGGGAAGAGGCAGAGCCGACCTAGGATCACAGTGGGCCTCTTGCTCTCCCTGCTCCCCTGAGGCAGCTGGGGCAAAGACGGCTTGGGCATCCACCCCGTTGCTCCCCTCTTCCCTCTGCCAGAAGGCTCTGCCTCCTGGGACGTTGCAGTGTGGAGACAGCCCCTGCCAGCACCTTCCCACCCAGTAGGCCTCAGCTGAGGCCTAGGCCCAGGGGAAGGCCCTAGCGGGGCTGAGTTGGGGTAGCTGCCCGTGCATGTCTGGACACACTCCCTGCAGCCTGCCCCTTCGTGGGGCAGTAGCCCTGGACGCCAGGAAGGCCTGGGCAAGGCTGGCCAAGGGCAGGGGCCTCGCTGGGTTGTGCCTCTGGCCTGTGGGGCCTCCCAGCAGAACCGGCCCTCTCCCTCTGGCACACCTCCCCGCCTGCCTCCAAAGGCCGTTTTGGAAGCACTCTGGCCGGCTGTTCCCGCAAATCGCGCACACTGCTCTGAAACCCGGGAGAAAAGTGCTTTGGGGTGGTCCTCTCTCCGGGCCCATGGCCCCGAGCCTGGGGACCAGCTCGGGGGTCCACACTCCCAGGCCAAGGCCCAACTCCATGCACACGTCTGTTCCTGCCCCCTGCCCCTTCAGAGAGCTCGGCTGAGCCAGAGTCTGTCAGGCAGCTCCCTGGCAGCCCCAGCAGCTCCGCCTGGGTGGGAAGAGGCAGAGCCGACCTAGGATCACAGTGGGCCTCTTGCTCTCCCTGCTCCCCTGAGGCAGCTGGGGCAAAGACGGCTTGGGCATCCACCCCGTTGCTCCCCTCTTCCCTCTGCCAGAAGGCTCTGCCTCCTGGGACGTTGCAGTGTGGAGACAGCCCCTGCCAGCACCTTCCCACCCAGTAGGCCTCAGCTGAGGCCTAGGCCCAGGGGAAAGGCCCTAGCGGGGCTGAGTTGGGGTAGCTGCCCGTGCATGTCTGGACACACTCCCTGCAGCCTGCCCCTTCGTGGGGCAGTAGCCCTGGACGCCAGGAAGGCCTGGGCAAGGCTGGCCAAGGGCAGGGGCCTCGCTGGGTTGTGCCTCTGGCCTGTGGGGCCTCCCAGCAGAACCGGCCCTCTCCCTCTGGCACACCTCCCCGCCTGCCTCCAAAGGCCGTTTGGAAGCACTCTGGCCGGCTGTTCCCGCAAATCGCGCACACTGCTCTGAAACCCGGGAGAAAAGTGCTTTGGGGTGGTCCTCTCTCCGGGCCCATGGCCCCGAGCCTGGGGACCAGCTCGGGGGTCCACACTCCCAGGCCAAGGCCCAACTCCATGCACACGTCTGTTCCTGCCCCCTGCCCCTTCAGAGAGCTCGGCTGAGCCAGAGTCTGTCAGGCAGCTCCCTGGCAGCCCCAGCAGCTCCGCCTGGGTGGGAAGAGGCAGAGCCGACCTAGGATCACAGTGGGCCTCTTGCTCTCCCTGCTCCCCTGAGGCAGCTGGGGCAAAGACGGCTTGGGCATCCACCCCGTTGCTCCCCTCTTCCCTCTGCCAGAAGGCTCTGCCTCCTGGGACGTTGCCTGGCCAAGGGCAGGGGCCTCGCTGGGTTGTGCCTCTGGCCTGTGGGGCCTCCCAGCAGAACCGGCCCTCTCCCTCTGGCACACCTCCCCGCCTGCCTCCAAAGGCCGTTTTGGAAGCACTCTGGCCGGCTGTTTCCCGCAAATCGCGCACACTGCTCTGAAACCCGGGAGAAAAGTGCTTTGGGGTGGTCCTCTCTCCGGGCCCATGGCCCCGAGCCTGGGGACCAGCTCGGGGGTCCACACTCCCAGGCCAAGGCCCAACTCCATGCACACGTCTGTTCCTGCCCCCTGCCCCTTCAGAGAGCTCGGCTGAGCCAGAGTCTGTCAGGCAGCTCCCTGGCAGCCCCAGCAGCTCCGCCTGGGTGGGAAGAGGCAGAGCCGACCTAGGATCACAGTGGGCCTCTTGCTCTCCCTGCTCCCCTGAGGCAGCTGGGGCAAAGACGGCTTGGGCATCCACCCCGTTGCTCCCCTCTTCCCTCTGCCAGAAGGCTCTGCCTCCTGGGACGTTGCAGTGTGGAGACAGCCCCTGCCAGCACCTTCCCACCCAGTAGGCCTCAGCTGAGGCCTAGGCCCAGGGGAAAGGCCCTAGCGGGGCTGAGTTGGGGTAGCTGCCCGTGCATGTCTGGACACACTCCCTGCAGCCTGCCCCTTCGTGGGGCAGTAGCCCTGGACGCCAGGAAGGCCTGGGCAAGGCTGGCCAAGGGCAGGGGCCTCGCTGGGTTGTGCCTCTGGCCTGTGGGGCCTCCCAGCAGAACCGGCCCTCTCCCTCTGGCACACCTCCCCGCCTGCCTCCAAAGGCCGTTTTGGAAGCACTCTGGCCGGCTGTTCCCGCAAATCGCGCACACTGCTCTGAAACCCGGGAGAAAAGTGCTTTGGGGTGGTCCTCTCTCCGGGCCCATGGCCCCGAGCCTGGGGACCAGCTCGGGGGTCCACACTCCCAGGCCAAGGCCCAACTCCATGCACACGTCTGTTCCTGCCCCCTGCCCCTTCAGAGAGCTCGGCTGAGCCAGAGTCTGTCAGGCAGCTCCCTGGCAGCCCCAGCAGCTCCGCCTGGGTGGGAAGAGGCAGAGCCGACCTAGGATCACAGTGGGCCTCTTGCTCTCCCTGCTCCCCTGAGGCAGCTGGGGCAAAGACGGCTTGGGCATCCACCCCGTTGCTCCCCTCTTCCCTCTGCCAGAAGGCTCTGCCTCCTGGGACGTTGCAGTGTGGAGACAGCCCCTGCCAGCACCTTCCCACCCAGTAGGCCTCAGCTGAGGCCTAGGCCCAGGGGAAAGGCCCTAGCGGGGCTGAGTTGGGGTAGCTGCCCGTGCATGTCTGGACACCCTCCCTGCAGCCTGCCCCTTCGTGGGGCAGTAGCCCTGGACGCCAGGAAGGCCTGGGCAAGGCTGGCCAAGGGCAGGGGCCTCGCTGGGTTGTGCCTCTGGCCTGTGGGGCCTCCAGCAGAACCGGCCCTCTCCCTCTGGCACACCTCCCCGCCTGCCTCCAAAGGCCGTTTTGGAAGCACTCTGGCCGGCTGTTCCCGCAAATCGCGCACACTGCTCTGAAACCCGGGAGAAAAGTGCTTTGGGGTGGTCCTCTCTCCGGGCCCATGGCCCCGAGCCTGGGGACCAGCTCGGGGGTCCACACTCCCAGGCCAAGGCCCAACTCCATGCACACGTCTGTTCCTGCCCCCTGCCCCTTCAGAGAGCTCGGCTGAGCCAGAGTCTGTCAGGCAGCTCCCTGGCAGCCCCAGCAGCTCTCCGCCTGGGTGGGAAGAGCAGAGCCGACCTAGGATCACAGTGGGCCTCTTGCTCTCCCTGCTCCCCTGAGGCAGCTGGGGCAAAGACGGCTTGGGCATCCACCCCGTTGCTCCCCTCTTCCCTCTGCCAGAAGGCTCTGCCTCCTGGGACGTTGCAGTGTGGAGACAGCCCCTGCCAGCACCTTCCCACCCAGTAGGCCTCAGCTGAGGCCTAGGCCCAGGGGAAAGGCCCTAGCGGGGCTGAGTTGGGGTAGCTGCCCGTGCATGTCTGGACACACTCCCTGCAGCCTGCCCCTTCGTGGGGCAGTAGCCCTGGACGCCAGGAAGGCCTGGGCAAAGGCTGGCCAAGGGCAGGGGCCCCTCGCTGGGTTGTGCCTCTGGCCTGTGGGGCCTCCCAGCAGAACCGGCCCTCTCCCTCTGGCACACCTCCCCGCTCTGCCTCCAAAGGCCGTTTTGGAAGCACTCTGGCCGGCTGTTCCCGCAAATCGCGCACACTGCTCTGAAACCCGGGAGAAAAGTGCTTTGGGGTGGTCCTCTCTCCGGGCCCATGGCCCCGAGCCTGGGACCAGCTCGGGGGTCCACACTCCCAGGCCAAGGCCCAACTCCATGCACACGTCTGTTCCTGCCCCCTGCCCCTTCAGAGAGCTCGGCTGAGCCAGAGTCTGTCAGGCAGCTCCCTGGCAGCCCCAGCAGCTCCGCCTGGGTGGGAAGAGGCAGAGCCGACCTAGGATCACAGTGGGCCTCTTGCTCTCCCTGCTCCCCTGAGGCAGCTGGGGCAAAGACGGCTTGGGCATCCACCCCGTTGCTCCCCTCTTCCCTCTGCCAGAAGGCTCTGCCTCCTGGGACGTTGCAGTGTGGAGACAGCCCCTGCCAGCACCTTCCCACCCAGTAGGCCTCAGCTGAGGCCTAGGCCCAGGGGAAAGGCCCTAGCGGGGCTGAGTTGGGGTAGCTGCCCGTGCATGTCTGGACACACTCCCTGCAGCCTGCCCCTTCGTGGGGCAGTAGCCCTGGACGCCAGGAAGGCCTGGGCAAGGCTGGCCAAGGGCAGGGGCCTCGCTGGGTTGTGCCTCTGGCCTGTGGGGCCTCCCAGCAGAACCGGCCCTCTCCCTCTGGCACACCTCCCCGCCCGCCTCCAAAGGCCGTTTTGGAAGCACTCTGGCCGGCTGTTCCCGCAAATCGCGCACACTGCTCTGAAACCCGGGAGAAAAGTGCTTTGGGGTGGTCCTCTCTCCGGGCCCATGGCCCCGAGCCTGGGGACCAGCTCGGGGGGTCCACACTCCCAGGCCAAGGCCCAACTCCATGCACACGTCTGTTCCTGCCCCCTGCCCCTTCAGAGAGCTCGGCTGAGCCAGAGTCTGTCAGGCAGCTCCCTGGCAGCCCCAGCAGCTCCGCCTGGGTGGGAAGAGGCAGAGCCGACCTAGGATCACAGTGGGCCTCTTGCTCTCCCTGCTCCCCTGAGGCAGCTGGGGCAAAGACGGCTTGGGCATCCACCCCGTTGCTCCCCTCTTCCCTCTGCCAGAAGGCTCTGCCTCCTGGGACGTTGCAGTGTGGAGACAGCCCCTGCCAGCACCTTCCCACCCAGTAGGCCTCAGCTGAGGCCTAGGCCCAGGGGAAAGGCCCTAGCGGGGCTGAGTTGGGGTAGCTGCCCGTGCATGTCTGGACACACTCCCTGCAGCCTGCCCCTTCGTGGGGCAGTAGCCCTGGACGCCAGGAAGGCCTGGGCAAGGCTGGCCAAGGGCAGGGGCCTCGCTGGGTTGTGCCTCTGGCCTGTGGGGCCTCCCAGCAGAACCGGCCCTCTCCCTCTGGCACACCTCCCCGCCTGCCTCCAAAGGCCGTTTTGGAAGCACTCTGGCCGGCTGTTCCCGCAAATCGCGCACACTGCTCTGAAACCCGGGAGAAAAGTGCTTTGGGGTGGTCCTCTCTCCGGGCCCATGGCCCCGAGCCTGGGGACCAGCTCGGGGGTCCACACTCCCAGGCCAAGGCCCAACTCCATGCACACGTCTGTTCCTGCCCCCTGCCCCTTCAGAGAGCTCGGCTGAGCCAGAGTCTGTCAGGCAGCTCCCTGGCAGCCCCAGCAGCTCCGCCTGGGTGGGAAGAGGCAGAGCCGACCTAGGATCACAGTGGGCCTCTTGCTCTCCCTGCTCCCCTGAGGCAGCTGGGGCAAAGACGGCTTGGGCATCCACCCCGTTGCTCCCCTCTTCCCTCTGCCAGAAGGCTCTGCCTCCTGGGACGTTGCAGTGTGGAGACAGCCCCTGCCAGCACCTCCCACCCAGTAGGCCTCAGCTGAGGCCTAGGCCCAGGGGAAAGGCCCTAGCGGGGCTGAGTTGGGGTAGCTGCCCGTGCATGTCTGGACACACTCCCTGCAGCCTGCCCCTTCGTGGGGCAGTAGCCCTGGACGCCAGGAAGGCCTGGGCAAGGCTGGCCAAGGGCAGGGGCCTCGCTGGGTTGTGCCTCTGGCCTGTGGGGCCTCCCAGCAGAACCGGCCCTCTCCCTCTGGCACACCTCCCCGCCTGCCTCCAAAGGCCGTTTTGGAAGCACTCTGGCCGGCTGTTCCCGCAAATCGCGCACACTGCTCTGAAACCCGGGAGAAAAGTGCTTTGGGGTGGTCCTCTCTCCGGGCCCATGGCCCCGAGCCTGGGGACCAGCTCGGGGGTCCACACTCCCAGGCCAAGGCCCAACTCCATGCACACGTCTGTTCCTGCCCCCTGCCCCTTCAGAGAGCTCGGCTGAGCCAGAGTCTGTCAGGCAGCTCCCTGGCAGCCCCAGCAGCTCCGCCTGGGTGGGAAGAGGCAGAGCCGACCTAGGATCACAGTGGGCCTCTTGCTCTCCCTGCTCCCCTGAGGCAGCTGGGGCAAAGACGGCTTGGGCATCCACCCCGTTGCTCCCCTCTTCCCTCTGCCAGAAGGCTCTGCCTCCTGGGACGTTGCAGTGTGGAGACAGCCCCTGCCAGCACCTTCCCACCCAGTAGGCCTCAGCTGAGGCCTAGGCCCAGGGGAAAGGCCCTAGCGGGGCTGAGTTGGGGTAGCTGCCCGTGCATGTCTGGACACACTCCCTGCAGCCTGCCCCTTCGTGGGGCAGTAGCCCTGGACGCCAGGAAGGCCTGGGCAAGGCTGGCCAAGGGCAGGGGCCTCGCTGGGTTGTGCCTCTGGCCTGTGGGGCCTCCCAGCAGAACCGGCCCTCTCCCTCTGGCACACCTCCCCGCCTGCCTCCAAAGGCCGTTTTGGAAGCACTCTGGCCGGCTGTTCCCGCAAATCGCGCACACTGCTCTGAAACCCGGGAGAAAAGTGCTTTGGGGTGGTCCTCTCTCCGGGCCCATGGCCCCGAGCCTGGGGACCAGCTCGGGGGTCCACACTCCCAGGCCAAGGCCCAACTCCATGCACACGTCTGTTCCTGCCCCCTGCCCCTTCAGAGAGCTCGGCTGAGCCAGAGTCTGTCAGGCAGCTCCCTGGCAGCCCCAGCAGCTCCGCCTGGGTGGGAAGAGGCAGAGCCGACCTAGGATCACAGTGGGCCTCTTGCTCTCCCTGCTCCCCTGAGGCAGCTGGGGCAAAGACGGCTTGGGCATCCACCCCCCCGTTGCTCCCCTCTTCCCTCTGCCAGAAGGCTCTGCCTCCTGGGACGTTGCAGTGTGGAGACAGCCCCTGCCAGCACCTTCCCACCCAGTAGGCCTCAGCTGAGGCCTAGGCCCAGGGGAAAGGCCCTAGCGGGGCTGAGTTGGGGTAGCTGCCCGTGCATGTCTGGACACACTCCCTGCAGCCTGCCCCTTCGTGGGGCAGTAGCCCTGGACGCCAGGAAGGCCTGGGCAAGGCTGGCCAAGGGCAGGGGCCTCGCTGGGTTGTGCCTCTGGCCTGTGGGGCCTCCCAGCAGAAACCGGCCCTCTCCCTCTGGCACACCTCCCCGCCTGCCTCCAAAGGCCGTTTTGGAAGCACTCTGGCCGGCTGTTCCCGCAAATCGCGCACACTGCTCTGAAACCCGGGAGAAAAAGTGCTTTGGGGTGGTCCTCTCTCCGGGCCCATGGCCCCGAGCCTGGGGACCAGCTCGGGGGTCCACACTCCCAGGCCAAGGCCCAACTCCATGCACACGTCTGTTCCTGCCCCCTGCCCCTTCAGAGAGCTCGGCTGAGCCAGAGTCTGTCAGGCAGCTCCCTGGCAGCCCCAGCAGCTCCGCCTGGGTGGGAAGAGGCAGAGCCGACCTAGGATCACAGTGGGCCTCTTGCTCTCCCTGCTCCCCTGAGGCAGCTGGGGCAAAGACGGCTTGGGCATCCACCCCGTTGCTCCCCTCTTCCCTCTGCCAGAAGGCTCTGCCTCCTGGGACGTTGCAGTGTGGAGACAGCCCCTGCCAGCACCTTCCCACCCAGTAGGCCTCAGCTGAGGCCTAGGCCCAGGGGAAAAGGCCCTAGCGGGGCTGAGTTGGGGTAGCTGCCCGTGCATGTCTGGACACACTCCCTGCAGCCTGCCCCTTCGTGGGGCAGTAGCCCTGGACGCCAGGAAGGCCTGGGCAAGGCTGGCCAAGGGCAGGGGCCTCGCTGGGTTGTGCCTCTGGCCTGTGGGGCCTCCCAGCAGAACCGGCCCTCTCCCTCTGGCACACCTCCCCGCCTGCCTCCAAAGGCCGTTTTGGAAGCACTCTGGCCGGCTGTTCCCGCAAATCGCGCACACTGCTCTGAAACCCGGGAGAAAAGTGCTTTGGGGTGGTCCTCTCTCCGGGCCCATGGCCCCGAGCCTGGGGACCAGCTCGGGGGTCCACACTCCCAGGCCAAGGCCCAACTCCATGCACACGTCTGTTCCTGCCCCCTGCCCCTTCAGAGAGCTCGGCTGAGCCAGAGTCTGTCAGGCAGCTCCCTGGCAGCCCCAGCAGCTCCGCCTGGGTGGGAAGAGGCAGAGCCGACCTAGGATCACAGTGGGCCTCTTGCTCTCCCTGCTCCCCTGAGGCAGCTGGGGCAAAGACGGCTTGGGCATCCACCCCGTTGCTCCCCTCTTCCCTCTGCCAGAAGGCTCTGCCTCCTGGGACGTTGCAGTGTGGAGACAGCCCCCTGCCAGCACCTTCCCACCCAGTAGGCCTCAGCTGAGGCCTAGGCCCAGGGGAAAGGCCCTAGCGGGGCTGAGTTGGGGTAGCTGCCCGTGCATGTCTGGACACACTCCCTGCAGCCTGCCCCTTCGTGGGGCAGTAGCCCTGGACGCCAGGAAGGCCTGGGCAAGGCTGGCCAAGGGCAGGGGCCTCGCTGGGTTGTGCCTCTGGCCTGTGGGGCCTCCCAGCAGAACCGGCCCTCTCCCTCTGGCACACCTCCCCGCCTGCCTCCAAAGGCCGTTTTGGAAGCACTCTGGCCGGCTGTTCCCGCAAATCGCGCACACTGCTCTGAAACCCGGGAGAAAAGTGCTTTGGGGTGGTCCTCTCTCCGGGCCCATGGCCCCGAGCCTGGGGACCAGCTCGGGGGTCCACACTCCCAGGCCAAGTGGGGACCAGCTCGGGGGTCCACACATCCAGGCCAAGGCCCAACTCCATGCACACGTCTGTTCCTGCCCCCTGCCCCTTCAGAGAGCTCGGCTGAGCCAGAGTCTGTCAGGCAGCTCCCTGGCAGCCCCAGCAGCTCCGCCTGGGTGGGAAGAGGCAGAGCCGACCTAGGATCACAGTGGGCCTCTTGCTCTCCCTGCTCCCCTGAGGCAGCTGGGGCAAAGACGGCTTGGGCATCCACCCCGTTGCTCCCCTCTTCCCTCTGCCAGAAGGCTCTGCCTCCTGGGACGTTGCAGTGTGGAGACAGCCCCTGCCAGCACCTTCCCACCCAGTAGGCCTCAGCTGAGGCCTAGGCCCAGGGGAAAGGCCCTAGCGGGGCTGAGTTGGGGTAGCTGCCCGTGCATGTCTGGACACACTCCCTGCAGCCTGCCCCTTCGTGGGGCAGTAGCCCTGGACGCCAGGAAGGCCTGGGCAAGGCTGGCCAAGGGCAGGGGCCCTCGCTGGGTTGTGCCTCTGGCCTGTGGGGCCTCCCAGCAGAACCGGCCCTCTCCCTCTGGCACACACCTCCCCGCCTGCCTCCAAAGGCCGTTTTGGAAGCACTCTGGCCGGCTGTTCCCGCAAATCGCGCACACTGCTCTGAAACCCGGGAGAAAAGTGCTTTGGGGTGGTCCTCTCTCCGGGCCCATGGCCCCGAGCCTGGGGACCAGCTCGGGGGTCCACACTCCCAGGCCAAGGCCCAACTCCATGCACACGTCTGTTCCTGCCCCCTGCCCCTTCAGAGAGCTCGGCTGAGCCAGAGTCTGTCAGGCAGCTCCCTGGCAGCCCCAGCAGCTCCGCCTGGGTGGGAAGAGGCAGAGCCGACCTAGGATCACAGTGGGCCTCTTGCTCTCCCTGCTCCCCTGAGGCAGCTGGGGCAAAGACGGCTTGGGCATCCACCCCGTTGCTCCCCTCTTCCCTCTGCCAGAAGGCTCTGCCTCCTGGGACGTTGCAGTGTGGAGACAGCCCCTGCCAGCACCTTCCCACCCAGTAGGCCTCAGCTGAGGCCTAGGCCCAGGGGAAAGGCCCTAGCGGGGCTGAGTTGGGGTAGCTGCCCGTGCATGTCTGGACACACTCCCTGCAGCCTGCCCCTTCGTGGGGCAGTAGCCCTGGACGCCAGGAAGGCCTGGGCAAGGCTGGCCAAGGGCAGGGGCCTCGCTGGGTTGTGCCTCTGGCCTGTGGGGCCTCCCAGCAGAACCGGCCCTCTCCCTCTGGCACACCTCCCCGCCTGCCTCCAAAGGCCGTTTTGGAAGCACTCTGGCCGGCTGTTCCCGCAACGCGCACACTGCTCTGAAACCCGGGAGAAAAGTGCTTTGGGGTGGTCCTCTCTCCGGGCCCATGGCCCCGAGCCTGGGGACAGCTCGGGGGTCCACACTCCCAGGCCAAGGCCCAACTCCATGCACACGTCTGTTCCTGCCCCCTGCCCCTTCAGAGAGCTCGGCTGAGCCAGAGTCTGTCAGGCAGCTCCCTGGCAGCCCCAGCAGCTCCGCCTGGGTGGGAAGAGGCAGAGCCGACCTAGGATCACAGTGGGCCTCTTGCTCTCCCTGCTCCCCTGAGGCAGCTGGGGCAAAGACGGCTTGGGCATCCCACCCCGTTGCTCCCCTCTTCCCTCCCTCTGCCAGAAGGCTCTGCCTCCTGGGGACGTTGCAGTGTGGAGACAGCCCCTGCCAGCACCTTCCCACCCAGTAGGCCTCAGCTGAGGCCTAGGCCCAGGGGAAAGGCC
>JAJLRB010005427.1:1406730-1459027 GCA_020976825.1 Odocoileus hemionus | reverse complement strand
CCTTCCCACCCAGTAGGCCTCAGCTGAGGCCTAGGCCCAGGGGAAAGGCCCTAGCGGGGCTGAGTTGGGGTAGCTGCCCGTGCATGTCTGGACACACTCCCTGCAGCCTGCCCCTTCGTGGGGCAGTAGCCCTGGACGCCAGGAAGGCCTGGGCAAGGCTGGCCAAGGGCAGGGGCCTCGCTGGGTTGTGCCTCTGGCCTGTGGGGCCTCCCAGCAGAACCGCCCCCTCTCCCTCTGGCACACCTCCCCGCCTGCCTCCAAAGGCCGTTTTGGAAGCACTCTGGCCGGCTGTTCCCGCAAATCGCGCGCACACTGCTCTGAAACCCGGGAGAAAAGTGCTTTGGGGTGGTCCTCTCTCCGGGCCCATGGCCCCGAGCCTGGGGACCAGCTCGGGGGTCCACACTCCCAGGCCAAGGCCCAACTCCATGCACACGTCTGTTCCTGCCCCCTGCCCCTTCAGAGAGCTCGGCTGAGCCAGAGTCTGTCAGGCAGCTCCCTGGCAGCCCCCAGCAGCAGCTCCGCCTGGGTGGGAAGAGGCAGAGCCGACCTAGGATCACAGTGGGCCTCTTGCTCTCCCTGCTCCCCTGAGGCAGCTGGGGCAAAGACGGCTTGGGCATCCACCCCGTTGCTCCCCTCTTCCCTCTGCCAGAAGGCTCTGCCTCCTGGGACGTTGCAGTGTGGAGACAGCCCCTGCCAGCACCTTCCCACCCAGTAGGCCTCAGCTGAGGCCTAGGCCCAGGGGAAAGGCCCTAGCGGGGCTGAGTTGGGGTAGCTGCCCGTGCATGTCTGGACACACTCCCTGCAGCCTGCCCCTTCGTGGGGCAGTAGCCCTGGACGCCAGGAAGGCCTGGGCAAGGCTGGCCAAGGGCAGGGGCCTCGCTGGGTTGTGCCTCTGGCCTGTGGGGCCTCCCAGCAGAACCGGCCCTCTCCCTCTGGCACACCTCCCCGCCTGCCTCCAAAGGCCGTTTTGGAAGCACTCTGGCCGCTGTTCCCGCAAATCGCGCACACTGCTCTGAAACCCGGGAGAAAAGTGCTTTGGGGTGGTCCTCTCTCCGGGCCCATGGCCCCGAGCCTGGGGACCAGCTCGGGGGTCCACACTCCCAGGCCAAGGCCCAACTCCATGCACACGTCTGTTCCTGCCCCCTGCCCCTTCAGAGAGCTCGGCTGAGCCAGAGTCTGTCAGGCAGCTCCCTGGCAGCCCCAGCAGCTCCGCCTGGGTGGGAAGAGGCAGAGCCGACCTAGGATCACAGTGGGCCTCTTGCTCTCCCTGCTCCCCTGAGGCAGCTGGGGCAAAGACGGCTTGGGCATCCACCCCGTTGCTCCCCTCTTCCCTCTGCCAGAAGGCTCTGCCTCCTGGGACGTTGCAGTGTGGAGACAGCCCCTGCCAGCACCTTCCCACCCAGTAGGCCTCAGCTGAGGCCTAGGCCCAGGGAAAGGCCCTAGCGGGGCTGAGTTGGGGTAGCTGCCCGTGCATGTCTGGACACACTCCCTGCAGCCTGCCCCTTCGTGGGGCAGTAGCCCTGGACGCCAGGAAGGCCTGGGCAAGGCTGGCCAAGGGCAGGGGCCTCGCTGGGTTGTGCCTCTGGCCTGTGGGGCCTCCCAGCAGAACCGGCCCTCTCCCTCTGGCACACCTCCCCGCCTGCCTCCAAAGGCCGTTTTGGAAGCACTCTGGCCGGCTGTTCCCGCAAATCGCGCACACTGCTCTGAAACCCGGGAGAAAAGTGCTTTGGGGTGGTCCTCTCTCCGGGCCCATGGCCCCGAGCCTGGGGACCAGCTCGGGGGTCCACACTCCCAGGCCAAGGCCCAACTCCATGCACACGTCTGTTCCTGCCCCCTGCCCCTTCAGAGAGCTCGGCTGAGCCAGAGTCTGTCAGGCAGCTCCCTGGCAGCCCCAGCAGCTCCGCCTGGGTGGGAAGAGGCAGAGCCGACCTAGGATCACAGTGGGCCTCTTGCTCTCCCTGCTCCCCTGAGGCAGTGGGGCAAAGACGGCTTGGGCATCCACCCCGTTGCTCCCCTCTTCCCTCTGCCAGAAGGCTCTGCCTCCTGGGACGTTGCAGTGTGGAGACAGCCCCTGCCAGCACCTTCCCACCCAGTAGGCCTCAGCTGAGGCCTAGGCCCAGGGGAAAGGCCCTAGCGGGGCTGAGTTGGGGTAGCTGCCCGTGCATGTCTGGACACACTCCCTGCAGCCTGCCCCTTCGTGGGGCAGTAGCCCTGGACGCCAGGAAGGCCTGGGCAAGGCTGGCCAAGGGCAGGGGCCTCGCTGGGTTGTGCCTCTGGCCTGTGGGGCCTCCCAGCAGAACCGGCCCTCTCCCTCTGGCACACCTCCCCGCCTGCCTCCAAAGGCCGTTTTGGAAGCACTCTGGCCGGCTGTTCCCGCAAATCGCGCACACTGCTCTGAAACCCGGGAGAAAAGTGCTTTGGGGTGGTCCTCTCTCCGGGCCCATGGCCCCGAGCCTGGGGACCAGCTCGGGGGTCCACACTCCCAGGCCAAGGCCCAACTCCATGCACACGTCTGTTCCTGCCCCCTGCCCCTTCAGAGAGCTCGGCTGAGCCAGAGTCTGTCAGGCAGCTCCCTGGCAGCCCCAGCAGCTCCGCCTGGGTGGGAAGAGGCAGAGCCGACCTAGGATCACAGTGGGCCTCTTGCTCTCCCTGCTCCCCTGAGGCAGCTGGGGCAAAGACGGCTTGGGCATCCACCCCGTTGCTCCCCTCTTCCCTCTGCCAGAAGGCTCTGCCTCCTGGGACGTTGCAGTGTGGAGACAGCCCCTGCCAGCACCTTCCCACCCAGTAGGCCTCAGCTGAGGCCTAGGCCCAGGGGAAAGGCCCTAGCGGGGCTGAGTTGGGGTAGCTGCCCGTGCATGTCTGGACACACTCCCTGCAGCCTGCCCCTTCGTGGGGCAGTAGCCCTGGACGCCAGGAAGGCCTGGGCAAGGCTGGCCAAGGGCAGGGGCCTCGCTGGGTTGTGCCTCTGGCCTGTGGGGCCTCCCAGCAGAACCGGCCCTCTCCCTCTGGCACACCTCCCCGCCTGCCTCCAAAGGCCGTTTTGGAAGCACTCTGGCCGGCTGTTCCCGCAAATCGCGCACACTGCTCTGAAACCCGGGAGAAAAGTGCTTGGGGGGGTGGTCCTCTCTCCGGGCCCATGGCCCCGAGCCTGGGGACCAGCTCGGGGGTCCACACTCCCAGGCCAAGGCCCAACTCCATGCACACGTCTGTTCCTGCCCCCTGCCCCTTCAGAGAGCTCGGCTGAGCCAGAGTCTGTCAGGCAGCTCCCTGGCAGCCCCAGCAGCTCCGCCTGGGTGGGAAGAGGCAGAGCCGACCTAGGATCACAGTGGCCTCTTGCCTCTGCTCTCCCTGCTCCCCTGAGGCAGCTGGGGCAAAGACGGCTTGGGCATCCACCCCGTTGCTCCCCTCTTCCCTCTGCCAGAAGGCTCTGCCTCCTGGGACGTTGCAGTGTGGAGACAGCCCCTGCCAGCACCTTCCCCCCAGTAGGCCTCAGCTGAGGCCTAGGCCCAGGGGAAAGGCCCTAGCGGGGCTGAGTTGGGGTAGCTGCCCGTGCATGTCTGGACACACTCCCTGCAGCCTGCCCCTTCGTGGGGCAGTAGCCCTGGACGCCAGGAAGGCCTGGGCAAGGCTGGCCAAGGGCAGGGGCCTCGCTGGGTTGTGCCTCTGGCCTGTGGGGCCTCCCAGCAGAACCGGCCCTCTCCCTCTGGCACACCTCCCCGCCTGCCTCCAAAGGCCGTTTTGGAAGCACTCTGGCCGGCTGTTCCCGCAAATCGCGCACACTGCTCTGAAACCCGGGAGAAAAGTGCTTTGGGGTGGTCCTCTCTCCGGGCCCATGGCCCCGAGCCTGGGGACCAGCTCGGGGGTCCACACTCCCAGGCCAAGGCCCAACTCCATGCACACGTCTGTTCCTGCCCCCTGCCCCTTCAGAGAGCTCGGCTGAGCCAGAGTCTGTCAGGCAGCTCCCTGGCAGCCCAGCAGCTCCGCCTGGGTGGGAAGAGGCAGAGCCGACCTAGGATCACAGTGGGCCTCTTGCTCTCCCTGCTCCCCTGAGGCAGCTGGGGCAAAGACGGCTTGGGCATCCACCCCGTTGCTCCCCTCTTCCCTCTGCCAGAAGGCTCTGCCTCCTGGGACGTTGCAGTGTGGAGACAGCCCCTGCCAGCACCTTCCCACCCAGTAGGCCTCAGCTGAGGCCTAGGCCCAGGGGAAAGGCCCTAGCGGGGCTGAGTTGGGGTAGCTGCCCGTGCATGTCTGGACACACTCCCTGCAGCCTGCCCCTTCGTGGGGCAGTAGCCCTGGACGCCAGGAAGGCCTGGGCAAGGCTGGCCAAGGGCAGGGGCCTCGCTGGGTTGTGCCTCTGGCCTGTGGGGCCTCCCAGCAGAACCGGCCCTCTCCCTCTGGCACACCTCCCCGCCTGCCTCCAAAGGCCGTTTTGGAAGCACTCTGGCCGGCTGTTCCCGCCGCGCACACTGCTCTGAAACCCGGGAGAAAAGTGCTTTGGGGTGGTCCTCTCTCCGGGCCCATGGCCCCGAGCCTGGGGACCAGCTCGGGGGTCCACACTCCCAGGCCAAGGCCCAACTCCATGCACACGTCTGTTCCTGCCCCCTGCCCCTTCAGAGAGCTCGGCTGAGCCAGAGTCTGTCAGGCAGCTCCCTGGCAGCCCCAGCAGCTCCGCCTGGGTGGGAAGAGGCAGAGCCGACCTAGGATCACAGTGGGCCTCTGCTGCTCTCCCTGCTCCCCTGAGGCAGCTGGGGCAAAGACGGCTTGGGCATCCACCCCGTTGCTCCCCTCTTCCCTCTGCCAGAAGGCTCTGCCTCCTGGGACGTTGCAGTGTGGAGACAGCCCCTGCCAGCACCTTCCCACCCAGTAGGCCTCAGCTGAGGCCTAGGCCCAGGGGAAAGGCCCTAGCGGGGCTGAGTTGGGGTAGCTGCCCGTGCATGTCTGGACACACTCCCTGCAGCCCCCCTTCTTCGTGGGGCAGTAGCCCTGGACGCCAGGAAGGCCTGGGCAAGGCTGGCCAAGGGCAGGGGCCTCGCTGGGTTGTGCCTCTGGCCTGTGGGGCCTCCCAGCAGAACCGGCCCTCTCCCTCTGGCACACCTCCCCGCCTGCCTCCAAAGGCCGTTTTGGAAGCACTCTGGCCGGCTGTTCCCGCAAATCGCGCACACTGCTCTGAAACCCGGGAGAAAAGTGCTTTGGGGTGGTCCTCTCTCCGGGCCCATGGCCCCGAGCCTGGGGACCAGCTCGGGGGTCCACACTCCCAGGCCAAGGCCCAACTCCATGCACACGTCTGTTCCTGCCCCCTGCCCCTTCAGAGAGCTCGGCTGAGCCAGAGTCTGTCAGGCAGCTCCCTGGCAGCCCCAGCAGCTCCGCCTGGGTGGGAAGAGGCAGAGCCGACCTAGGATCACAGTGGGCCTCTTGCTCTCCCTGCTCCCCTGAGGCAGCTGGGGCAAAAAACGCTTGGGGCTTGGGCATCCACCCCGTTGCTCCCCTCTTCCCTCTGCCAGAAGGCTCTGCCTCCTGGGACGTTGCAGTGTGGAGACAGCCCCTGCCAGCACCTTCCCACCCAGTAGGCCTCAGCTGAGGCCTAGGCCCAGGGGAAAGGCCCTAGCGGGGCTGAGTTGGGGTAGCTGCCCGTGCATGTCTGGACACACTCCCTGCAGCCTGCCCCTTCGTGGGGCAGTAGCCCTGGACGCCAGGAAGGCCTGGGCAAGGCTGGCCAAGGGCAGGGGCCTCGCTGGGTTGTGCCTCTGGCCTGTGGGGCCTCCCAGCAGAACCGGCCCTCTCCCTCTGGCACACCTCCCCGCCTGCCTCCAAAGGCCGTTTTGGAAGCACTCTGGCCGGCTGTTCCCGCAAATCGCGCACACTGCTCTGAAACCCGGGAGAAAAGTGCTTTGGGGTGGTCCTCTCTCCGGGCCCATGGCCCCGAGCCTGGGGACCAGCTCGGGGGTCCACACTCCCAGGCCAAGGCCCAACTCCATGCACACGTCTGTTCCTGCCCCCTGCCCCTTCAGAGAGCTCGGCTGAGCCAGAGTCTGTCAGGCAGCTCCCTGGCAGCCCCAGCAGCTCCGCCTGGGTGGGAAGAGGCAGAGCCGACCTAGGATCACAGTGGGCCTCTTGCTCTCCCTGCTCCCCTGAGGCAGCTGGGGCAAAGACGGCTTGGGCATCCACCCCGTTGCTCCCCTCTTCCCTCTGCCAGAAGGCTCTGCCTCCTGGGACGTTGCAGTGTGGAGACAGCCCCTGCCAGCACCTTCCCACCCAGTAGGCCTCAGCTGAGGCCTAGGCCCAGGGGAAAGGCCCTAGCGGGGCTGAGTTGGGGTAGCTGCCCGTGCATGTCTGGACACACTCCCTGCAGCCTGCCCCTTCGTGGGGCAGTAGCCCTGGACGCCAGGAAGGCCTGGGCAAGGCTGGCCAAGGGCAGGGGGCCTCGCTGGGTTGTGCCTCTGGCCTGTGGGGCCTCCCAGCAGAACCGGCCCTCTCCCTCTGGCACACCTCCCCGCCTGCCTCCAAAGGCCGTTTTGGAAGCACTCTGGCCGGCTGTTCCCGCAAATCGCGCACACTGCTCTGAAACCCGGGAGAAAAGTGCTTTGGGGTGGTCCTCTCTCCGGGCCCATGGCCCCGAGCCTGGGGACCAGCTCGGGGGGGGTCCACACTCCCAGGCCAAGGCCCAACTCCATGCACACGTCTGTTCCTGCCCCCTGCCCCTTCAGAGAGCTCGGCTGAGCCAGAGTCTGTCAGGCAGCTCCCTGGCAGCCCCAGCAGCTCCGCCTGGGTGGGAAGAGGCAGAGCCGACCTAGGATCACAGTGGGCCTCTTGCTCTCCCTGCTCCCCTGAGGCAGCTGGGGCAAAGACGGCTTGGGCATCCACCCCGTTGCTCCCCTCTTCCCTCTGCCAGAAGGCTCTGCCTCCTGGGACGTTGCAGTGTGGAGACACCCCTGCCAGCACCTTCCCACCCAGTAGGCCTCAGCTGAGGCCTAGGCCCAGGGGAAAGGCCCTAGCGGGGCTGAGTTGGGGTAGCTGCCCGTGCATGTCTGGACACACTCCCTGCAGCCTGCCCCTTCGTGGGGCAGTAGCCCTGGACGCCAGGAAGGCCTGGGCAAGGCTGGCCAAGGGCAGGGGCCTCGCTGGGTTGTGCCTCTGGCCTGTGGGGCCTCCCAGCAGAACCGGCCCTCTCCCTCTGGCACACCTCCCCGCCTGCCTCCAAAGGCCGTTTTGGAAGCACTCTGGCCGGCTGTTCCCGCAAATCGCGCACACTGCTCTGAAACCCGGGAGAAAAGTGCTTTGGGGTGGTCCTCTCTCCGGGCCCATGGCCCCGAGCCTGGGGACCAGCTCGGGGGTCCACACTCCCAGGCCAAGGCCCAACTCCATGCACACGTCTGTTCCTGCCCCCTGCCCCTTCAGAGAGCTCGGCTGAGCCAGAGTCTGTCAGGCAGGCAGCTCCCTGGCAGCCCCAGCAGCTCCGCCTGGGTGGGAAGAGGCAGAGAGCCGACCTAGGATCACAGTGGGCCTCTTGCTCTCCCTGCTCCCCTGAGGCAGCTGGGGCAAAGACGGCTTGGGCATCCACCCCGTTGCTCCCCTCTTCCCTCTGCCAGAAGGCTCTGCCTCCTGGGACGTTGCAGTGTGGAGACAGCCCCTGCCAGCACCTTCCCACCCAGTAGGCCTCAGCTGAGGCCTAGGCCCAGGGGAAAGGCCCTAGCGGGGCTGAGTTGGGGTAGCTGCCCGTGCATGTCTGGACACACTCCCTGCAGCCTGCCCCTTCGTGGGGCAGTAGCCCTGGACGCCAGGAAGGCCTGGGCAAGGCTGGCCAAGGGCAGGGGCCTCGCTGGGTTGTGCCTCTGGCCTGTGGGGCCTCCCAGCAGAACCGGCCCTCTCCCTCTGGCACACCTCCCCGCCTGCCTCCAAAGGCCGTTTTGGAAGCACTCTGGCCGGCTGTTCCCCCGCAAATCGCGCACACTGCTCTGAAACCTTTGGGGGAGAAAAGTGCTTTGGGGTGGTCCTCTCTCCGGGCCCATGGCCCCGAGCCTGGGGACCAGCTCGGGGGTCCACACTCCCAGGCCAAGGCCCAACTCCATGCACACGTCTGTTCCTGCCCCCCCCCTGCCCCTTCAGAGAGCTCGGCTGAGCCAGAGTCTGTCAGGCAGCTCCCTGGCAGCCCCAGCAGCTCCGCCTGGGTGGGAAGAGGCAGAGCCGACCTAGGATCACAGTGGGCCTCTTGCTCTCCCTGCTCCCCTGAGGCAGCTGGGGCAAAGACGGCTTGGGCATCCACCCCGTTGCTCCCCTCTTCCCTCTGCCAGAAGGCTCTGCCTCCTGGGACGTTGCAGTGTGGAGACAGCCCCTGCCAGCACCTTCCCACCCAGTAGGCCTCAGCTGAGGCCTAGGCCCAGGGGAAAGGCCCTAGCGGGGCTGAGGGGCTGGGTAGCTGCCCTGCCCGTGCATGTCTGGGACACACTCCCTGCTGCCCCCTGCCCCTTCGTGGGGCAGTAGCCCTGGACAAGGCCAGGAAGGCCTGGGCAAGGCTGGCCAAGGGCAGGGGCCTCGCTGGGTTGTGCCTCTGGCCTGTGGGGCCTCCCAGCAGAACCGGCCCTCTCCCTCTGGCACACCTCCCCGCCTGCCTCCAAAGGCCGTTTTGGAAGCACTCTGGCCGGCTGTTCCCGCAAATCGCGCACACTGCTCTGAAACCCGGGAGAAAAGTGCTTTGGGGGGGTGGTCCTCTCTCCGGGCCCATGGCCCCGAGCCTGGGGACCAGCTCGGGGGTCCACACTCCCAGGCCAAGGCCCAACTCCATGCACACGTCTGTTCCTGCCCCCTGCCCCTTCAGAGAGCTCGGCTGAGCCAGAGTCTGTCAGGCAGCTCCCTGGCAGCCCCAGCAGCTCCGCCTGGGTGGGAAGAGGCAGAGCCGACCTAGGATCACAGTGGGCCTCTTGCTCTCCCTGCCCTGAGGCAGCTGGGGCAAAGGCAGCTGGGGCAAAGACGGCTTGGGCATCCACCCCTTGCTCCCCTCTTCCCTCTGCCAGAAGGCTCTGCCTCCTGGGACGTTGCAGTGTGGAGACAGCCCCCCTGCCAGCACCTTCCCACCCAGTAGGCCTCAGCTGAGGCCTAGGCCCAGGGGAAAGGCCCTAGCGGGGCTGAGTTGGGGTAGCTGCCCGTGCATGTCTGGACACACTCCCTGCAGCCTGCCCCTTCGTGGGGCAGTAGCCCTGGACGCCAGGAAGGCCTGGGCAAGGCTGGCCAAGGGCAGGGGCCTCGCTGGGTTGTGCCTCTGGCCTGTGGGGCCTCCCAGCAGAACCGGCCCTCTCCCTCTGGCACACCTCCCCGCCTGCCTCCAAAGGCCGTTTTGGAAGCACTCTGGCCGGCTGTTCCCGCAAATCGCGCACACTGCTCTGAAACCCGGGAGAAAAGTGCTTTGGGGTGGTCCTCTCTCCGGGCCCATGGCCCCGAGCCTGGGGACCAGCTCGGGGGTCCACACTCCCAGGCCCCAAGGCCCAACTCCATGCACCCCCTGCCCCGTCTGTTCCTGCCCCCTGCCCCTTCAGAGAGCTCGGCTGAGCCAGAGTCTGTCAGGCAGCTCCCTGGCAGCCCCAGCAGCTCCGCCTGGGTGGGAAGAGGCAGAGCCGACCTAGGATCACAGTGGGCCTCCTGCTCTCCCTGCTCCCCTGAGGCAGCTGGGGCAAAGACGGCTTGGGCATCCACCCCGTTGCTCCCCTCTTCCCTCTGCCAGAAGGCTCTGCCTCCTGGGACGTTGCAGTGTGGAGACAGCCCCTGCCAGCACCTTCCCACCCAGTAGGCCTCAGCTGAGGCCTAGGCCCAGGGGAAAGGCCCTAGCGGGGCTGAGTTGGGGTAGCTGCCCGTGCATGTCTGGACACACTCCCTGCAGCCTGCCCCTTCGTGGGGCAGTAGCCCTGGACGCCAGGAAGGCCTGGGCAAGGCTGGCCAAGGGCAGGGCAGGGGCCTCGCTGGGTTGTGCCTCTGGCCTGGGGCCTCCCTCCCAGCAGAACCGGCCCCCCCTCCCTCTGGCACACCTCCCCGCCTGCCTCCAAAGGCCGTTTTGGAAGCACTCTGGCCGGCTGTTCCCGCAAATCGCGCACACTGCTCTGAAACCCGGGAGAAAAGTGCTTTGGGGTGGTCCTCTCTCCGGGCCCATGGCCCCGAGCCTGGGGACCAGCTCGGGGGTCCACACTCCCAGGCCAAGGCCCAACTCCATGCACACGTCTGTTCCTGCCCCCTGCCCCTTCAGAGAGCTCGGCTGAGCCAGAGTCTGTCAGGCAGCTCCCTGGCAGCCCCAGCAGCTCCGCCTGGGTGGGAAGAGGCAGAGCCGACCTAGGATCACAGTGGGCCTCTTGCTCTCCCTGCTCCCCTGAGGCAGCTGGGGCAAAGACGGCTTGGGCATCCACCCCGTTGCTCCCCTCTTCCCTCTGCCAGAAGGCTCTGCCTCCTGGGACGTTGCAGTGTGGAGACAGCCCCTGCCAGCACCTTCCCCCCCCAGTAGGCTCAGCTGAGGCCAGGCCCAGGGGAAAGAGGCCTAGGCCCAGGGGAAAGGCCCTAGCGGGGCTGAGTTGGGGTAGCTGCCCGTGCATGTCTGGACACACTCCCTGCAGCCTGCCCCTTCGTGGGGCAGTAGCCCTGGACGCCAGGAAGGCCTGGGCAAGGCTGGCCAAGGGCAGGGGCCTCGCTGGGTTGTGCCTCTGGCCTGTGGGGCCTCCCAGCAGAACCGGCCCTCTCCCTCTGGCACACCTCCCCGCCTGCCTCCAAAGGCCGTTTTGGAAGCACTCTGGCCGGCTGTTCCCGCAAATCGCGCACACTGCTCTGAAACCCGGGAGAAAAGTGCTTTGGGGTGGTCCTCTCTCCGGGCCCATGGCCCCGAGCCTGGGGACCAGCTCGGGGGTCCACACTCCCAGGCCAAGGCCCAACTCCATGCACACGTCTGTTCCTGCCCCCTGCCCCTTCAGAGAGCTCGGCTGAGCCAGAGTCTGTCAGGCAGCTCCCTGGCAGCCCCCCCCAGCAGCTCTGGCCTGAAGTGGGAAGAGGCAGAGCCGACCTAGGATCACAGCCTGGGCCTCTTGCTCTCCCTGCTCCCCTGAGGCAGCTGGGGCAAAGACGGCTTGGGCATCCACCCCGTTGCTCCCCTCTTCCCTCTGCCAGAAGGCTCTGCCTCCTGGGACGTTGCAGTGTGGAGACAGCCCCTGCCAGCACCTTCCCACCCAGTAGGCCTCAGCTGAGGCCTAGGCCCAGGGGAAAGGCCCTAGCGGGGCTGAGTTGGGGTAGCTGCCCGTGCATGTCTGGACACACTCCCTGCAGCCTGCCCCTTCGTGGGGCAGTAGCC
Organism: Odocoileus hemionus; assembly: GCA_020976825.1. NCBI lineage: Eukaryota > Metazoa > Chordata > Mammalia > Artiodactyla > Cervidae > Odocoileus > Odocoileus hemionus. Next base: position 1,447,713 of record JAJLRB010005427.1, on the reverse strand, counting down.
CTGGACGCCAGGAAGGCCTGGGCAAGGCTGGCCAAGGGCAGGGGCCTCGCTGGGTTGTGCCTCTGGCCTGTGGGGCCTCCCAGCAGAACCGGCCCTCTCCCTCTGGCACACCTCCCCCCGCCTGCCTCCAAAGGCCGTTTTGGAAGCACTCTGGCCGGCTGTTCCCGCAAATCGCGCACTGCTCTGAAACCCGGGAAAAAACCCGGGAGAAAAGTGCTTTCCGGGGGTGGTCCTCTCTCCGGGCCCATGGGCCCCGAGCCTGGGGACCAGCTCGGGGGGGTCCACACTCCCAGGCCAAGGCCCAACTCCATGCACACGTCTGTTCCCCCCCCTGCCCCTTCAGAGAGCTCGGCTGAGCCAGAGTCTGTCAGGCAGCTCCCTGGCAGCCCCAGCAGCTCCGCCTGGGTGGGAAGAGGCAGAGCCGACCTAGGATCACAGTGGGCCTCTTGCTCTCCCTGCTCCCCTGAGGCAGCTGGGGCAAAGACGGCTTGGGCATCCACCCCGTTGCTCCCCTCTTCCCTCTGCCAGAAGGCTCTGCCTCCTGGGACGTTGCAGTGTGGAGACAGCCCCTGCCAGCACCTTCCCACCCAGTAGGCCTCAGCTGAGGCCTAGGCCCAGGGGAAAGGCCCTAGCGGGGCTGAGTTGGGGTAGCTGCCCGTGCATGTCTGGACACACTCCCTGCAGCCTGCCCCTCGTGGGGCAGGCCCTGGAAGCCCCAGGGCCTGGCCAAGGCTGGCCAAGGCAGGGGGCGCTGGGCTGGCCTGTGGGGGGGCAGGGGCCCCCTCGCTGGGTTGTGCCTCTGGCCTGTGGGGCCTCCCCAGCAGAACCGGCCCTCTCCCTCTGGCACACCTCCCCGCCTGCCTCCAAAGGCCGTTTTGGAAGCACTCTGGCCGGCTGTTCCCGCAAATCGCGCACACTGCTCTGAAACCCGGGAGAAAAGTGCTTTGGGGTGGTCCTCTCTCCGGGCCCATGGCCCCGAGGGGGGGGACCAGTCCTCGGGGGTCCACACTCCCAGGCCAAGGCCCCCACTCCATGCACACGTCTGTTCCTGCCCCCTGCCCCTTCAGAGAGCTCGGCTGAGCCAGAGTCTGTCAGGCAGCTCCCTGGCAGCCCCAGCAGCTCCGCCTGGGTGGGAGAGGCAGAGCCGACCTAGGATCACAGTGGGCCTCTTGCTCTCCCCCCCTGCTCCCCTGAGGCAGCTGGGGCAAAGACGGCTTGGGCTTGGGCATCCACCCCGTTGCTCCCCGTTGCTCCCCTCTTCCCTCTGCCAGAAGGCTCTGCCTCCTGGGACGTTGCAGCATGGAGACAGCCCCTGCCAGCACCTTCCCACCCAGTAGGCCTCAGCTGAGGCCTAGGCCCAGGGGAAAGGCCCTAGCGGGGCTGAGTTGGGGTAGCTGCCCGTGCATGTCTGGACACACTCCCTGCAGCCTGCCCCTTCGTGGGGCAGTAGCCCTGGAGGCCAGGAAGGCCTGGGCAAGGCTGGCCAAGGGCAGGGGCCTCGCTGGGTTGTGCCTCTGGCCTGTGGGGCCTCCCAGCAGAACCGGCCCTCTCCCTCTGGCACACCTCCCCGCCTGCCTCCAAAGGCCGTTTTGGAAGCACTCTGGCCGGCTGTTCCCGCAAATCGCGCACACTGCTCTGAAACCCGGGAGAAAAGTGCTTTGGGGTGGTCCTCTCTCCGGGCCCATGGCCCCGAGCCTGGGGACCAGCTCGGGGGTCCACACTCCCAGGCCAAGGCCCAAGGCCCTCCATGCACACGTCTGTTCACACACGTCTGCCCCCTGCCCCCTGCCCCAGAGAGAGCTCGGCTGAGCCAGAGTCTGTCAGGCAGCTCCCTGGCAGCCCCAGCAGCTCCGCCTGGGTGGGAAGAGGCAGAGCCGACCTAGGATCACAGTGGGCCTCTTGCTCTCCCTGCTCCCCTGAGGCAGCTGGGGCAAAGACGGCTTGGGCATCCACCCCGTTGCTCCCCTCTTCCCTCTGCCAGAAGGCTCTGCCTCCTGGGACGTTGCAGTGTGGAGACAGCCCCTGCCAGCACCTTCCCACCCAGTAGGCCTCAGCTGAGGCCTAGGCCCAGGGGAAAGGCCCTAGCGGGGCTGAGTTGGGTAGCTGCCCGTGCATGTCTGGACACACTCCCTGCAGCCTGCCCCTTCGTGGGGCAGTAGCCCTGGACGCCAGGAAGGCCTGGGCAAGGCTGGCCAAGGGGGGGGCCTCGCTGGTTGTGCCTCTGCCTGTGGGGCCTCCCCAACCAGCCGGCCCTCTCCCCGGCCCCTCTCCCCTCCCCACACCTCCCCGCCTGCCTCCAAAGGCCGTTTTGGAAGCACTCTGGCCGGCTGTTCCCGCAAATCGCGCACACTGCTCTGAAACCCGGGAGAAAAGTGCTTTGGGGTGGTCCTCTCTCCGGGCCCATGGCCCCCCCTGGGGCCTGGGGGCTCGGGGGTCCCCACTCCCAGGCCCAGGCCCAACTCCAGGCCCAACTCCATGCACACGTCTGTTCCTGCCCCCTGCCCCTTCAGAGAGCTCGGCTGAGCCAGAGTCTGTCAGGCAGCTCCCTGGCAGCCCCAGCAGCTCCGCCTGGGTGGGAAGAGGCAGAGCCGACCTAGGATCACAGTGGGCCTCTTGCTCTCCCTGCTCCCCTGAGGCAGCTGGGGCAAAGACGGCTTGGGCATCCACCCCGTTGCTCCCCTCTTCCCTCTGCCAGAAGGCTCTGCCTCCTGGGACGTTGCAGTGTGGAGACAGCCCCTGCCAGCACCCTTCCCCCCAGTAGGCCCAGTAGGCCTCAGCTGAGGCCCTAGGCCCAGGGGGAAAGGCCCTAGTGGGGGGCTGAGTTGGGGTAGCTGCCCGTGCATGTCTGGACACACTCCCTGCAGCCTGCCCCTTCGTGGGGGGGCAGTAGCCCTGGACAAGGGCCAGGGGGGCCTGGGCAAGGCTGGCCAAGGGCAGGGGGGCCTCTGCCTGGGCCTGCCTCTGGCCTGTGGGGCCTCCCAGCAGAACCCGCCCCTCCCCCCCCCCCACCTCCCCGCCTGCCTCCAAAGGCCGTTTTGGAAGCACTCTGGCCGGCTGTTCCCGCAAATCGCGCACACTGCTCTGAAACCCGGGAGAAAAGTGCTTTGGGGTGGTCCTCTCTCCGGGCCCATGGCCCCGAGCCTGGGGACCAGCTCGGGGGTCCACACTCCCAGGCCAAGGCCCAACTCCATGCACACGTCTGTTCCTGCCCCCTGCCCCTTCAGAGAGCTCAGAGAGCTGAGCCAGAGTCTGAGCCAGAGTCTGTCAGGCAGCTCCCTGGCAGCCCCAGCTGGGTGGGCTCCGCCTGGGTGGGAAGAGGCAGAGCCGACCTAGGATCACAGTGGGCCTCTTGCTCTCCCTGCTCCCCTGAGGCAGCTGGGGCAAAGACGGCTTGGGCATCCACCCCGCTGCTCCCCTCTTCCCTCTGCCAGAAGGCTCTGCCTCCTGGGACGTTGCAGTGTGGAGACAGCCCCTGCCAGCACCTTCCCACCCAGTAGGCCTCAGCTGAGGCCTAGGCCCAGGGGAAAGGCCCTAGCGGGGCTGAGTTGGGGTAGCTGCCCGTGCATGTCTGGACACACTCCCTGCAGCCTGCCCCTTCGTGGGGCAGTAGCCCTGGACGCCAGGAAGGCCTGGGCAAGGCTGGCCAAGGGCAGGGGGGCCTCGCTGGGTTGTGCCTCTGGCCTGTGGGGCCTCCCAGCAGAACCGGCCCTCTCCCTCTGGCACACCTCCCCGCCTGCCTCCAAAGGCCGTTTTGGAAGGAAGCTTTTGGAAGCACTCTGGCCGGCTGTTCCCGCAAATCCGCGCAAATCGCGCACACTGCTCTGAAACCCGGGAGAAAAGTGCTTTGGGGTGGTCCTCTCTCCGGGCCCATGGCCCCGAGCCTGGGGACCAGCTCGGGGGTCCACACTCCCAGGCCAAGCCCCAACTCCATGCACACGTCTGTTCCTGCCCCCTGCCCCTTCAGAGAGCTCGGCTGAGCCAGAGTCTGTCAGGCAGCTCCCTGGCAGCCCCAGCAGCTCCGCCTGGGTGGGAAGAGGCAGAGCCGACCTAGGATCACAGTGGGCCTCTTGCTCTCCCTGCTCCCCTGAGGCAGCTGGGGCAAAGACGGCTTGGGCATCCACCCCCCGTTGCTCCCCTCTTCCCTCTGCCAGAAGGCTCTGCCTCCTGGGACGTTGCAGTGTGGAGACAGCCCCTGCCAGCACCTTCCCACCCAGTAGGCCTCAGCTGAGGCCTAGGCCCAGGGGAAAGGCCCTAGCGGGGCTGAGTTGGGGTAGCTGCCCGTGCATGTCTGACACACACCCTCCCTGCAGCCTGCCCCTTCGTGGGGGCAGGCCCTGGAGGCCAGGAAGGCCTGGGCAAGGCTGGCCAAGGGCAGGGGCCTCGCTGGGTTGTGCCTCTGGCCTGTGGGGCCTCCCAGCAGCCCCGGCCCTCTCCCCTGGCACACCTCCCCGCCTGCCTCCAAAGGCCGTTTTGGAAGCACTCTGGCCGGCTGTTCCCGCAAATCGCGCACACTGCTCTGAAACCCGGGAGAAAAGTGCTTTGGGGTGGTCCTCTCTCCGGGCCCATGGCCCCGAGCCTGGGGACCAGCTCGGGGGTCCACACTCCCAGGCCAAGGCCCAACTCCATGCACACGTCTGTTCCTGCCCCCTGCCCCTTCAGAGAGCTCGGCTGAGCCAGAGTCTGTCAGGCAGCTCCCTGGCAGCCCCAGCAGCTCCGCCTGGGTGGGAAGAGGCAGAGCCGACCTAGGATCACAGTGGGCCTCTTGCTCTCCCTGCTCCCCCCAGCTGGGGCAGCAAAGACGGCTTGGGCAAAGACGGCTTGGGCATCCCCCCCCGTTGCTCCCCCTCTTCCCTCTGCCAGAAGGCAGCCTGCCTCCTGGGACGTTGCAGTGTGGAGACAGCCCCCCAGCACCTCCCACCCAGTAGGGCCTCCTGAGGCCTAGGCCCAGGGGAAAGGCCCTAGGGGGCTGAGTTGGGGTAGCTGCCCGTGCATGTCTGGACACACTCCCTGCAGCCTGCCCCTTCGTGGGGCAGTAGCCCTGGACGCCAGGAAGGCCTGGGCAAGGCTGGCCAAGGGCAGGGGCCTCGCTGGGTTGTGCCTCTGGCCTGTGGGGCCTCCCAGCAGAACCGGCCCTCTCCCTCTGGCACACCTCCCCGCCTGCCTCCAAAGGCCGTTTTTGGAAGCACTCTGGCCGGCTGTTCCCGCAAATCGCGCACACTGCTCTGAAACCCGGGAGAAAAGTGCTTTGGGGTGGTCCTCTCTCCTCTCCCATGGCCCCGGGCCCATGGCCCCGAGCCTGGGACCAGCTCGGGGGTCCACACTCCCAGGCCAAGGCCCACAAGGCCCACACGTCTGTTCCTGCCCCCTGCCCCTTCAGAGCTGCTTCCTCCTGCCCCCTGCCCCTTCAGAGAGCTCGGCTGAGCCAGAGTCTGTCAGGCAGCTCCCTGGCAGCCCCAGCAGCTCCGCCTGGGTGGGAAGAGGCAGAGCCGACCTAGGATCACAGTGGGCCTCTTGCTCTCCCTGCTCCCCTGAGGCAGCTGGGGCAAAGACGGCTTGGGCATCCACCCCGTTGCTCCCCTCTTCCCTCTGCCAGAAGGCTCTGCCTCCTGGGACGTTGCAGTGTGGAGCCAGCCCCTGCCAGCACCTTCCCACCCAGTAGGCCTCAGCTGAGGCCTAGGCCCAGGGGAAAGGCCCTAGCGGGGCTGAGTTGGGGTAGCTGCCCGTGCATGTCTGGACACACTCCCTGCAGCCTGCCCCTTCGTGGGGCAGTAGCCCTGGACGCCAGGAAGGCCTGGGCAAGGCTGGCCAAGGGCAGGGGCCAAGGGGCGCTGGGGGGCCTGCTGGGTTGTGCCTCTGGCCTGTGGGGCCTCCCAGCAGAACCGGCCCTCCCTCCCTCTGGCACACCCCCCCGCCTGCCTCCAAAGGCCGTTTTGGAAGCACTCTGGCCGGCTGTTCCCGCAAATCGCGCACACTGCTCTCTTGGGGGGAGAAAAGTGCTTTGGGGTGGTCCTCTCCCCGGGCCCATGGCCCCGAGCCTGGGGACCAGCTCGGGGGTCCACACTCCCAGGCCAAGGCCCAACTCCATGCACACGTCTGTTCCTGCCCCCTGCCCCTTCAGAGAGCTCGGCTGAGCCAGAGTCTGTCAGGCAGCTCCCTGGCAGCCCCAGCAGCTCCGCCTGGGTGGGAAGAGGCAGAGCCGACCTAGGATCACAGTGGGCCTCTTGCTCTCCCTGCTCCCCTGAGGCAGCTGGGGCAAAGACGGCTTGGGCATCCACCCCGTTGCTCCCCTCTTCCCTCTCTGCCAGAAGGCTCTGCCTCTCTGGGACGTTCCTGGAGGGACGTTGCAGACAGCCCCAGCCCCCAGCCCCCCCCCCCCAGTAGGCCTCAGCTGAGGCCTAGGCCCAGGGGAAAGGCCCTAGCGGGGCTGAGTTGGGGTAGCTGCCCGTGCATGTCTGGACACACTCCCTGCAGCCTGCCCCTTCGTGGGGGCAGTAGCCCTGGGCCAGGAAGGCCTGGGCAAGGCTGGCCAAGGGCAGGGGCCTCGCTGGGTTGTGCCTCTGGCCTGTGGGGCCTCCCAGCCGGCCCGGCCCTCTCCCTCTGGCACACCTCCCCGCCTGCCTCCAAAGGCCGTTTTGGAAGCACTCTGGCCGGCTGTTCCCGCAAATCGCGCACACTGCTCTGAAACCCGGGAGAAAAGTGCTTTGGGGTGGTCCTCTCTCCGGGCCCATGGCCCCGAGCCTGGGGACCAGCTCGGGGGTCCACACTCCCAGGCCAAGGCCCAACTCCATGCACACACTCCATGCACTGTCCCCCTGCCCCTTCCTGCCCCCTGAGCCCCTTCAGAGAGCTCGGCTGAGCCAGAGCTCTGTCAGGCAGCTCCCTGGCCCCAGCAGCTCCGCCTGGGTGGGAAGAGCAGCAGAGCCGACCTAGGATCACAGTGGGCCTCTTGCTCTCCCTGCTCCCCTGAGGCAGCTGGGGCAAAGACGGCTTGGGCATCCCCCCCGTCCCTGCTCCCCTCTCCCTCTGCCAGAAGGCTCTGCCTCCTGGGACGTTGCAGTGTGGAGACAGCCCCTGCCAGCCCCTTCCCACCCAGCCTAGCCTCAGCTGAGGCCTAGGAGGGGAAAGGCCCTAGCGGGGCTGAGTGGGAGTTGGGGTAGCTGCCCGTGCATGCCTGGACACACTCCCTGCAGCCTGCCCCTTCGTGGGGCAGTAGCCCTGGACGCCAGGAAGGCCTGGGCAAGGCTGGCCAAGGGCAGGGGCCTCGCTGGGTTGTGCCTCTGGCCTGGGGCCTCCCAGCAGAACCGGCCCTCTCCCTCTCCCACACCTCCCCGCCTGCCTCCAAAGGCCGTTTTGGAAGCACTCTGGCCGGCTGTTCCCGCAAATCGCGCACACTGCTCTGAAACCCGGGAGAAAAGTGCTTTGGGGTGGTCCCCTCTCCGGGCCCATGGCCCCGAGCCTGGGGACCAGCTCGGGGGTCCACACTCCCAGGCCAAGGCCCAACTCCATGCACACGTCTGTTCCTGCCCCCTGCCCCTTCAGAGAGCTCGGCTGAGCCAGAGTCTGTCAGGCAGCTCCCTGGCAGCCCCAGCAGCTCCGCCTGGGTGGGAAGAGGCAGAGCCGACCTAGGATCACAGTGGGCCTCTTGCTCTCCCTGCTCCCCTGAGGCAGCTGGGGCAAAGACGGCTTGGGCATCCACCCCGTTGCTCCCCTCTTCCCTCTGCCAGAAGGCTCTGCCTCCTGGGACGTTGCAGTGTGGAGACAGCCCCTGCCAGCTTCCCCCCCCACCCAGCCTAGGCCTCAGCCCTGAGGCCTAGGCCCAGGGGGCTGAAAGGCCCTAGCGGGGCTGAGTTGGACACTCCCTAGCCTGCCCCCGTGCATGCCCCTGGACACACTCCCTGCAGCCTGCCCCTTCGTGGGGGGCAGGCCAAGCCCTGGACGCCAGGAAGGCCTGGGCAAGGCTGGCCAAGGGCAGGGGCCTCGCTGGGTTGTGCCTCTGGCCTGTGGGGCCTCCCAGCAGAACCGGCCCTCTCCCTCTGGCACACCTCCCCGCCTGCCTCCAAAGGCCGTTTTGGAAGCACTCTGGCCGGCTGTTCCCGCAAATCGCGCACACTGCTCTGAAACCCGGGGAGAAAAGTGCTTTGGGGGGTCCTCTCTCCGGGCCCATGGCCCCGAGCCTGGGGACCAGCGGGGGTCCACACTCCCAGGCCAAGGCCCAACTCCATGCACACGTCTGTTCCTGCCCCCTGCCCCTTCAGAGAGCTCGGCTGAGCCAGAGTCTGTCAGGCAGCTCCCTGGCAGCCCCCAGCAGCGCCTCCGCCTGGGGGGAAGAGCAGCAGAGCCGACCTAGGATCACAGTGGGCCTCTTGCTCTCCCTGCTCCCCTGAGGCAGCTGGGGCAAAGACGGCTTGGGCATCCACCCCACCCCGTCTGCCTCCCCTCTTCCCTCTGCCAGAAGGCTCTGCCTCCTGGGACGTTGCAGTGTGGAGACAGCCCCTGCCAGCACCTTCCCACCCAGTAGGCCTCAGCTGAGGCCTAGGCCCAGGGGAAAGGCCCTAGCGGGGCTGAGTTGGGGTAGCTGCCCGTGCATGTCTGGACACACTCCCTGCAGCCTGCCCCTTCGTGGGGCAGTAGCCCTGGACGCCAGGAAGGCCTGGGCAAGGCTGGCCAAGGGCAGGGGCCTCGCTGGGTTGTGCCTCTGGCCTGTGGGGCCTCCCAGCAGAACCGGCCCTCTCCCTCTGGCACACCTCCCCGCCTGCCTCCAAAGGCCGTTTTGGAAGCACTCTGGCCGGCTGTTCCCGTTCCCGCAAATCGCGCACACTGAAACCCGGGAGCTGAAAAACCCGGGAGAAAAGTGCTTTGGGGGGTCCGGGCCCTCTCTCCGGGCCCATGGCCCCGAGCCTGGGGACCAGCTCGGGGGTCCACACTCCCAGGCCAAGGCCCAACTCCATGCACACGTCTGCTTGCCCCCTGCCCCCTGCCCCTTCAGAGAGCTCGAGCTGAGCCAGAGTCTGTCAGGCAGCTCCCTGGCAGCCCCAGCAGCTCCGCCTGGGTGGGAAGAGGCAGAGCCGACCTAGGATCACAGTGGGCCTCTTGCTCTCCCTGCTCCCCTGAGGCAGCTGGGGCAAAGACGGCTTGGGCATCCACCCCGTTGCTCCCCTCTTCCCTCTGCCAGAAGGCTCTGCCTCCTGGGACGTTGCAGTGTGGAGACAGCCCCTGCCAGCACCTTCCCACCCAGTAGGCCTCAGCTGAGGCCTAGGCCCAGGGGAAAGGCCCTAGCGGGGCTGAGTTGGGGTAGCTGCCCGTGCATGTCTGGACACACTCCCTGCAGCCTGCCCCTTCGGGGGCAGTGGGGCAGCCTAGCCCTGGCAAGGCGCCAGGAAGGCCTGGGCAAGGCTGGCCAAGGGCAGGGGCCTCGCTGGGTTGTGCCTCTGGCCTGTGGGGCCTCCCAGCAGAACCCCCCTCCCCCTCTCCCTCTGGCACACCTCCCCGCCTGCCTCCAAAGGCCGTTTTGGAAGCACTCTGGCCGGCTGTTCCCGCAAATCGCGCACACTGCTCTGAAACCCGGGAGAAAAGTGCTTTGGGGTGGTCCTCTCTCCGGGCCCATGGCCCCGAGCCTGGGGACCAGCTCGGGGGTCCACACTCCCAGGCCAAGGCCCAACTCCATGCACACGTCTGTTCCTGCCCCCTGCCCCTTCAGAGAGCTCGGCTGAGCCAGAGTCTGTCAGGCAGCTCCCTGGCAGCCCCAGCAGCTCCGCCTGGGTGGGAAGAGGCAGAGCCGACCTAGGATCACAGTGGGCCTCTTGCTCTCCCTGCTCCCCTGAGGCAGCTGGGGCAAAGACGGCTTGGGGGCATCACCCCCTCCCCGTGCTCCCCTCCCCCCCTTCCCTCTGCCAGAAGGCTCTGCCTCCTGGGACGTTGCAGTGTGGAGACAGCCCCTGCCAGCACCTTCCCACCCAGTAGGCCTCAGCTGAGGCCTAGGCCCAGGGGAAAGGCCCTAGCGGGGCTGAGTTGGGGTAGCTGCCCGTGCATGTCTGGACACACACACTCCCTGCAGCCTGCCCCTTCGTGGGGCAGTAGCCCTGGACGCCAGGAAGGCCTGGGCAAGGCTGGCCAAGGGCAGGGGGGCCTCGCTGGGTTGTGCCTCTGGCCTGTGGGGCCTCCCAGCAGAACCGGCCCTCTCCCTCTGGCACACCTCCCCGCCTGCCTCCAAAGGCCGTTTTGGAAGCACTCTGGCCGGCTGTTCCCGCAAATCGCGCACACTGCTCTGAAACCGGGGGAGAAAAGTGCTTTGGGGTGGTCCTCTCTCCGGGCCCATGGCCCCGAGCCTGGGGACCAGCTCGGGGGTCCACACTCCCAGGCCAAGGCCCAACTCCATGCATGCACACTGTCTGCCCCCTCCTGCCCCCTGCCCCTTCAGAGAGCTCGGCTGAGCCAGAGTCTGTCAGGCAGCTCCCTGGCAGCCCCAGCAGCTCCGCCTGGGTGGGAAGAGGCAGAGCCGACCTAGGATCACAGTGGGCCTCTTGCTCTCCCTGCTCCCCTGAGGCAGCTGGGGCAAAGACGGCTTGGGCATCCCCCCCGTTGCTCCCCTCTTCCCTCTGCCAGAAGGCTCTGCCTCCTGGGACGTTGCAGTGTGGAGACAGCCCCTGCCAGCACCTTCCCACCCAGTAGGCCTCAGCTGAGGCCTAGGCCCAGGGGAAAGGCCCTAGCGGGGCTGAGTTGGGGTAGCTGCCCGTGCATGTCTGGACACACTCCCTGCAGCCTGCCCCTTCGTGGGGCAGTAGCCCTGGACGCCAGGAAGGCCTGGGCAAGGCTGGCCAAGGGCAGGGGCCTCGCTGGGTTGTGCCTCTGGCCTGTGGGGCCTCCCAGCAGAACCGGCCCAGCAGAACCGGCTCTCTCCCCTCTGGCACACCTCCCCGCCTGCCTCCAAAGGCCGTTTTGGAAGCACTCTGGCCGGCTGTTCCCGCAAATCGCGCACACTGCTCTGAAACCCGGGAGAAAAGTGCTTTGGGGTGGTCCTCTCTCCGGGCCCATGGCCCCGAGCCTGGGGACCAGCTCGGGGGTCCACACTCCCAGGCCAAGGCCCAACTCCATGCACACGTCTGTTCCTGCCCCCTGCCCCTTCAGAGAGCTCGGCTGAGCCAGAGTCTGTCAGGCAGCTCCCTGGCAGCCCCAGCAGCTCCGCCTGGGTGGGAAGAGGCAGAGCCGACCTAGGATCACAGTGGGCCTCTTGCTCTCCCTGCTCCCCTGAGGCAGCTGGGGCAAAGACGGCTTGGGCATCCACCCCGTTGCTCCCCTCTTCCCTCTGCCAGAAGGCTCTGCCTCCTGGGACGTTGCAGTGTGGAGACAGCCCCTGCCAGCACCTTCCCACCCAGTAGGCCTCAGCTGAGGCCTACCAGGGGAAAGGCCCTAAAGGCCCTAGCGGGGCTGAGTAGGGGTAGCTGCCCTGCATGTCTGGACACACTCCCTGCAGCCTGCCCCTTCGTGGGGCAGTAGCCCTGGACGCCAGGAAGGCCTGGGCAAGGCTGGCCAAGGGCAGGGGCCTCGCTGGGTTGTGCCTCTGGCCTGTGGGGCCTCCCAGCAGAACCGGCCCTCTCCCTCTGGCACACCTCCCCGCCTGCCTCCAAAGGCCGTTTTGGAAGCACTCTGGCCGGCTGTTCCCGCAAATCGCGCACACTGCTCTGAAACCCGGGAGAAAAGTGCTTTGGGGTGGTCCTCTCTCCGGGCCCATGGCCCCGAGCCTGGGGACCAGCTCGGGGGTCCACACTCCCAGGCCAAGGCCCAACTCCATGCACACGTCTGTTCCTGCCCCCTGCCCCTTCAGAGAGCTCGGCTGAGCCAGAGTCTGTCAGGCAGCTCCCTGGCAGCCCCAGCAGCTCCGCCTGGGTGGGAAGAGGCAGAGCCGACCCGACCTAGTGGGGATCACAGTGGGCCTCTTGCTCTCCCTGCTCCCCTGAGGCAGCTGGGGCAAAGACGGCTTGGGCATCCACCCCGTTGCTCCCCTCTTCCCTCTGCCAGAAGGCTCTGCCTCCTGGGACGTTGCAGTGTGGAGACAGCCCCTGCCAGCACCTTCCCACCCAGTAGGCCTCAGCTGAGGCCTAGGCCCAGGGGAAAGGCCCTAGCGGGGCTGAGTTGGGGTAGCTGCCCGTGCATGTCTGGACACACTCCCTGCAGCCTGCCCCTTCGTGGGGCAGTAGCCCTGGACGCCAGGAAGGCCTGGGCAAGGCTGGCCAAGGGCAGGGGCCTCGCTGGGTTGTGCCTCTGGCCTGTGGGGCCTCCCAGCAGAACCGGCCCTCTCCCTCTGGCACACCTCCCCGCCTGCCTCCAAAGGCCGTTTTGGAAGCACTCTGGCCGGCTGTTCCCGCAAATCGCGCACACTGCTCTGAAACCCGGGAGAAAAGTGCTTTGGGTGGTCCTCTCTCCGGGCCCATGGCCCCGAGCCTGGGGACCAGCTCGGGGGTCCACACTCCCAGGCCAAGGCCCAACTCCATGCACACGTCTGTTCCTGCCCCCTGCCCCTTCAGAGAGCTCGGCTGAGCCAGAGTCTGTCAGGCAGCTCCCTGGCAGCCCCAGCAGCTCCGCCTGGGTGGGAAGAGGCAGAGCCGACCTAGGATCACAGTGGGCCTCTTGCTCTCCCTGCTCCCCTGAGGCAGCTGGGGCAAAGACGGCTTGGGCATCCACCCCGTTGCTCCCCTCTTCCCTCTGCCAGAAGGCTCTGCCTCCTGGGACGTTGCAGTGTGGAGACAGCCCCTGCCAGCACCTTCCCACCCAGTAGGCCTCAGCTGAGGCCTAGGCCCAGGGGAAAGGCCCTAGCGGGGCTGAGTTGGGGTAGCTGCCCGTGCATGTCTGGACACACTCCCTGCAGCCTGCCCCTTCGTGGGGCAGTAGCCCTGGACGCCAGGAAGGCCTGGGCAGGCAAGGCTGGCCAAGGGCAGGGGGGCCTCGCTGGGTTGTGCCTCTGGCCTGTGGGGCCTCCCAGCAGAACCGGCCCTCTCCCTCTGGCACACCTCCCCGCCTGCCTCCAAAGGCCGTTTTGGAAGCACTCTGGCCGGCTGTTCCCGCAAATCGCGCACACTGCTCTGAAACCCGGGAGAAAAGTGCTTTGGGGTGGTCCTCTCTCCGGGCCCATGGCCCCGAGCCTGGGGACCAGCTCGGGGGTCCACACTCCCAGGCCAAGGCCCAACTCCATGCACACGTCTGTTCCTGCCCCCTGCCCCTTCAGAGAGCTCGGCTGAGCCAGAGTCTGTCAGGCAGCTCCCTGGCAGCCCCAGCAGCTCCGCCTGGGTGGGAAGAGGCAGAGCCGACCTAGGATCACAGTGGGCCTCTTGCTCTCCCTGCTCCCCTGAGGCAGCTGGGGCAAAGACGGCTTGGGCATCCACCCCGTTGCTCCCCTCTTCCCTCTGCCAGACTCTCTGCCTCCTGGGACGTTGCAGTGTGGAGACAGCCCCTGCCAGCACCTTCCCACCCAGTAGGCCTCAGCTGAGGCCTAGGCCCAGGGGAAAGGCCCTAGCGGGGCTGAGTTGGGGTAGCTGCCCGTGCATGTCTGGACACACTCCCTGCAGCCTGCCCCTTCGTGGGGCAGTAGCCCTGGACGCCAGGAAGGCCTGGGCAAGGCTGGCCAAGGGCAGGGGCCTCGCTGGGTTGTGCCTCTGGCCTGTGGGGCCTCCCAGCAGAACCGGCCCTCTCCCTCTGGCACACCTCCCCGCCTGCCTCCAAAGGCCGTTTTGGAAGCACTCTGGCCGGCTGTTCCCGCAAATCGCGCACACTGCTCTGAAACCCGGGAGAAAAGTGCTTTGGGGTGGTCCTCTCTCCGGGCCCATGGCCCCGAGCCTGGGGACCAGCTCGGGGGTCCCACACTCCCAGGCCAAGGCCCAACTCCATGCACACGTCTGTTCCTGCCCCCTGCCCCTTCAGAGAGCTCGGCTGAGCCAGAGTCTGTCAGGCAGCTCCCTGGCAGCCCCAGCAGCTCCGCCTGGGTGGGAAGAGGCAGAGCCGACCTAGGATCACAGTGGGCCTCTTGCTCTCCCTGCTCCCCTGAGGCAGCTGGGGCAAAGACGGCTTGGGCATCCACCCCGTTGCTCCCCTCTTCCCTCTGCCAGAAGGCTCTGCCTCCTGGGACGTTGCAGTGTGGAGACAGCCCCTGCCAGCACCTTCCCACCCAGTAGGCCTCAGCTGAGGCCTAGGCCCAGGGGAAAGGCCCTAGCGGGGCTGAGTTGGGGTAGCTGCCCGTGCATGTCTGGACACACTCCCTGCAGCCTGCCCCTTCGTGGGGCAGTAGCCCTGGACGCCAGGAAGGCCTGGGCAAGGCTGGCCAAGGGCAGGGGCCTCGCTGGGTTGTGCCTCTGGCCTGTGGGGCCTCCCAGCAGAACCGGCCCTCTCCCTCTGGCACACCTCCCCGCCTGCCTCCAAAGGCCGTTTTGGAAGCACTCTGGCCGGCTGTTCCCGCAAATCGCGCACACTGCTCTGAAACCCGGGAGAAAAGTGCTTTGGGGTGGTCCTCTCTCCGGGCCCATGGCCCCGAGCCTGGGGACCAGCTCGGGGGTCCACACTCCCAGGCCAAGGCCCAACTCCATGCACACGTCTGTTCCTGCCCCCTGCCCCTTCAGAGAGCTCGGCTGAGCCAGAGTCTGTCAGGCAGCTCCCTGGCAGCCCCAGCAGCTCCGCCTGGGTGGGAAGAGGCAGAGCCGACCTAGGATCACAGTGGGCCTCTTGCTCTCCCTGCTCCCCTGAGGCAGCTGGGGCAAAGACGGCTTGGGCATCCACCCCGTTGCTCCCCTCTTCCCTCTGCCAGAAGGCTCTGCCTCCTGGGACGTTGCAGTGTGGAGACAGCCCCTGCCAGCACCTTCCCACCCAGTAGGCCTCAGCTGAGGCCTAGGCCCAGGGGAAAGGCCCTAGCGGGAGCTGCCCGTGCATGTCTGGACACACTCCCTGCAGCCTGCCCCTTCGTGGGGCAGTAGCCCTGGACGCCAGGAAGGCCTGGGCAAGGCTGGCCAAGGGCAGGGGCCTCGCTGGGTTGTGCCTCTGGCCTGTGGGGCCTCCCAGCAGAACCGGCCCTCTCCCTCTGGCACACCTCCCCGCCTGCCTCCAAAGGCCGTTTTGGAAGCACTCTGGCCGGCTGTTCCCGCAAATCGCGCACACTGCTCTGAAACCCGGGAGAAAAGTGCTTTGGGGTGGTCCTCTCTCCGGGCCCATGGCCCCGAGCCTGGGGACCAGCTCGGGGGTCCACACTCCCAGGCCAAGGCCCAACTCCCTCCCCTGAGGCAGCTGGGGCAAAGACGGCTTGGGCATCCACCCCGTTGCTCCCCCTCTTCCCTCTGCCAGAAGGCTCTGCCTCCTGGGACGTTGCAGTGTGGAGACAGCCCCTGCCAGCACCTTCCCACCCAGTAGGCCTCAGCTGAGGCCTAGGCCCAGGGGAAAGGCCCTAGCGGGGCTGAGTTGGGGTAGCTGCCCGTGCATGTCTGGACACACTCCCTGCAGCCTGCCCCTTCGTGGGGCAGTAGCCCTGGACGCCAGGAAGGCCTGGGCAAGGCTGGCCAAGGGCAGGGGCCTCGCTGGGTTGTGCCTCTGGCCTGTGGGGCCTCCCAGCAGAACCGGCCCTCTCCCTCTGGCACACCTCCCCGCCTGCCTCCAAAGGCCGTTTTGGAAGCACTCTGGCCGGCTGTTCCCGCAAATCGCGCACACTGCTCTGAAACCCGGGAGAAAAGTGCTTTGGGGTGGTCCTCTCTCCGGGCCCATGGCCCCGAGCCTGGGGACCAGCTCGGGGGTCCACACTCCCAGGCCAAGGCCCAACTCCATGCACACGTCTGTTCCTGCCCCCTGCCCCTTCAGAGAGCTCGGCTGAGCCAGAGTCTGTCAGGCAGCTCCCTGGCAGCCCCAGCAGCTCCGCCTGGGTGGGAAGAGGCAGAGCCGACCTAGGATCACAGTGGGCCTCTTGCTCTCCCTGCTCCCCTGAGGCAGCTGGGGCAAAGACGGCTTGGGCATCCACCCCGTTGCTCCCCTCTTCCCTCTGCCAGAAGGCTCTGCCTCCTGGGACGTTGCAGTGTGGAGACAGCCCCTGCCAGCACCTTCCCACCCAGTAGGCCTCAGCTGAGGCCTAGGCCCAGGGGAAAGGCCCTAGCGGGGCTGAGTTGGGGTAGCTGCCCGTGCATGTCTGGACACACTCCCTGCAGCCTGCCCCTTCGTGGGGCAGTAGCCCTGGACGCCAGGAAGGCCTGGGCAAGGCTGGCCAAGGGCAGGGGCCTCGCTGGGTTGTGCCTCTGGCCTGTGGGGCCTCCCAGCAGAACCGGCCCTCTCCCTCTGGCACACCTCCCCGCCTGCCTCCAAAGGCCGTTTTGGAAGCACTCTGGCCGGCTGTTCCCGCAAATCGCGCACACTGCTCTGAAACCCGGGAGAAAAGTGCTTTGGGGTGGTCCTCTCTCCGGGCCCATGGCCCCGAGCCTGGGGACCAGCTCGGGGGTCCACACTCCCAGGCCAAGGCCCAACTCCATGCACACGTCTGTTCCTGCCCCCTGCCCCTTCAGAGAGCTCGGCTGAGCCAGAGTCTGTCAGGCAGCTCCCTGGCAGCCCCAGCAGCTCCGCCTGGGTGGGAAGAGGCAGAGCCGACCTAGGATCACAGTGGGCCTCTTGCTCTCCCTGCTCCCCTGAGGCAGCTGGGGCAAAGACGGCTTGGGCATCCACCCCGTTGCTCCCCTCTTCCCTCTGCCAGAAGGCTCTGCCTCCTGGGACGTTGCAGTGTGGAGACAGCCCCTGCCAGCACCTTCCCACCCAGTAGGCCTCAGCTGAGGCCTAGGCCCAGGGGAAAGGCCCTAGCGGGGCTGAGTTGGGGTAGCTGCCCGTGCATGTCTGGACACACTCCCTGCAGCCTGCCCCTTCGTGGGGCAGTAGCCCTGGACGCCAGGAAGGCCTGGGCAAGGCTGGCCAAGGGCAGGGGCCTCGCTGGGTTGTGCCTCTGGCCTGTGGGGCCTCCCAGCAGAACCGGCCCTCTCCCTCTGGCACACCTCCCCGCCTGCCTCCAAAGGCCGTTTTGGAAGCACTCTGGCCGGCTGTTCCCGCAAATCGCGCACACTGCTCTGAAACCCGGGAGAAAAGTGCTTTGGGGTGGTCCTCTCTCCGGGCCCATGGCCCCGAGCCTGGGGACCAGCTCGGGGGTCCACACTCCCAGGCCAAGGCCCAACTCCATGCACACGTCTGTTCCTGCCCCCTGCCCCTTCAGAGAGCTCGGCTGAGCCAGAGTCTGTCAGGCAGCTCCCTGGCAGCCCCAGCAGCTCCGCCTGGGTGGGAAGAGGCAGAGCCGACCTAGGATCACAGTGGGCCTCTTGCTCTCCCTGCTCCCCTGAGGCAGCTGGGGCAAAGACGGCTTGGGCATCCACCCCGTTGCTCCCCTCTTCCCTCTGCCAGAAGGCTCTGCCTCCTGGGACGTTGCAGTGTGGAGACAGCCCCTGCCAGCACCTTCCCACCCAGTAGGCCTCAGCTGAGGCCTAGGCCCAGGGGAAAAGGCCCTAGCGGGGCTGAGTTGGGGTAGCTGCCCGTGCATGTCTGGACACACTCCCTGCAGCCTGCCCCTTCGTGGGGCAGTAGCCCTGGACGCCAGGAAGGCCTGGGCAAGGCTGGCCAAGGGCAGGGGCCTCGCTGGGTTGTGCCTCTGGCCTGTGGGGCCTCCCAGCAGAACCGGCCCTCTCCCTCTGGCACACCTCCCCGCCTGCCTCCAAAGGCCGTTTTGGAAGCACTCTGGCCGGCTGTTCCCGCAAATCGCGCGCACACTGCTCTGAAACCCGGGAGAAAAGTGCTTTGGGGTGGTCCTCTCTCCGGGCCCATGGCCCCGAGCCTGGGGACCAGCTCGGGGGTCCACACTCCCAGGCCAAGGCCCAACTCCATGCACACGTCTGTTCCTGCCCCCTGCCCCTTCAGAGAGCTCGGCTGAGCCAGAGTCTGTCAGGCAGCTCCCTGGCAGCCCCAGCAGCTCCGCCTGGGTGGGAAGAGGCAGAGCCGACCTAGGATCACAGTGGGCCTCTTGCTCTCCCTGCTCCCCTGAGGCAGCTGGGGCAAAGACGGCTTGGGCATCCACCCCGTTGCTCCCCTCTTCCCTCTGCCAGAAGGCTCTGCCTCCTGGGACGTTGCAGTGTGGAGACAGCCCCTGCCAGCACCTTCCCACCCAGTAGGCCTCAGCTGAGGCCTAGGCCCAGGGGAAAGGCCCTAGCGGGGCTGAGTTGGGGTAGCTGCCCGTGCATGTCTGGACACACTCCCTGCAGCCTGCCCCTTCGTGGGGCAGTAGCCCTGGACGCCAGGAAGGCCTGGGCAAGGCTGGCCAAGGGCAGGGGCCTCGCTGGGTTGTGCCTCTGGCCTGTGGGGCCTCCCAGCAGAACCGGCCCTCTCCCTCTGGCACACCTCCCCGCCTGCCTCCAAAGGCCGTTTTGGAAGCACTCTGGCCGGCTGTTCCCGCAAATCGCGCACACTGCTCTGAAACCCGGGAGAAAAGTGCTTTGGGGTGGTCCTCTCTCCGGGCCCATGGCCCCGAGCCTGGGGACCAGCTCGGGGGTCCACACTCCCAGGCCAAGGCCCAACTCCATGCACACGTCTGTTCCTGCCCCCTGCCCCTTCAGAGAGCTCGGCTGAGCCAGAGTCTGTCAGGCAGCTCCCTGGCAGCCCCAGCAGCTCCGCCTGGGTGGGAAGAGGCAGAGCCGACCTAGGATCACAGTGGGCCTCTTGCTCTCCCTGCTCCCCTGAGGCAGCTGGGGCAAAGACGGCTTGGGCATCCACCCCGTTGCTCCCCTCTTCCCTCTGCCAGAAGGCTCTGCCTCCTGGGACGTTGCAGTGTGGAGACAGCCCCTGCCAGCACCTTCCCACCCAGTAGGCCTCAGCTGAGGCCTAGGCCCAGGGGAAAGGCCCTAGCGGGGCTGAGTTGGGGTAGCTGCCCGTGCATGTCTGGACACACTCCCTGCAGCCTGCCCCTTCGTGGGGCAGTAGCCCTGGACGCCAGGAAGGCCTGGGCAAGGCTGGCCAAGGGCAGGGGCCTCGCTGGGTTGTGCCTCTGGCCTGTGGGGCCTCCCAGCAGAACCGGCCCTCTCCCTCTGGCACACCTCCCCGCCTGCCTCCAAAGGCCGTTTTGGAAGCACTCTGGCCGGCTGTTCCCGCAAATCGCGCACACTGCTCTGAAACCCGGGAGAAAAGTGCTTTGGTGGTGTGGTCCTCTCTCCGGGCCCATGGCCCCGAGCCTGGGGACCAGCTCGGGGGTCCACACTCCCAGGCCAAGGCCCAACTCCATGCACACGTCTGTTCCTGCCCCCTGCCCCTTCAGAGAGCTCGGCTGAGCCAGAGTCTGTCAGGCAGCTCCCTGGCAGCCCCAGCAGCTCCGCCTGGGTGGGAAGAGGCAGAGCCGACCTAGGATCACAGTGGGCCTCTTGCTCTCCCTGCTCCCCTGAGGCAGCTGGGGCAAAGACGGCTTGGGCATCCACCCCGTTGCTCCCCTCTTCCCTCTGCCAGAAGGCTCTGCCTCCTGGGACGTTGCAGTGTGGAGACAGCCCCTGCCAGCACCTTCCCACCCAGTAGGCCTCAGCTGAGGCCTAGGCCCAGGGGAAAGGCCCTAGCGGGGCTGAGTTGGGGTAGCTGCCCGTGCATGTCTGGACACACTCCCTGCAGCCTGCCCCTTCGTGGGGCAGTAGCCCTGGACGCCAGGAAGGCCTGGGCAAGGCTGGCCAAGGGCAGGGGCCTCGCTGGGTTGTGCCTCTGGCCTGTGGGGCCTCCCAGCAGAACCGGCCCTCTCCCTCTGGCACACCTCCCCGCCTGCCTCCAAAGGCCGTTTTGGAAGCACTCTGGCCGGCTGTTCCCGCAAATCGCGCACACTGCTCTGAAACCCGGGAGAAAAGTGCTTTGGGGTGGTCCTCTCTCCGGGCCCATGGCCCCGAGCCTGGGGACCAGCTCGGGGGTCCACACTCCCAGGCCAAGGCCCAACTCCATGCACACGTCTGTTCCTGCCCCCTGCCCCTTCAGAGAGCTCGGCTGAGCCAGAGTCTGTCAGGCAGCTCCCTGGCAGCCCCAGCAGCTCCGCCTGGGTGGGAAGAGGCAGAGCCGACCTAGGATCACAGTGGGCCTCTTGCTCTCCCTGCTCCCCTGAGGCAGCTGGGGCAAAGACGGCTTGGGCATCCACCCCGTTGCTCCCCTCTTCCCTCTGCCAGAAGGCTCTGCCTCCTGGGACGTTGCAGTGTGGAGACAGCCCCTGCCAGCACCTTCCCACCCAGTAGGCCTCAGCTGAGGCCTAGGCCCAGGGGAAAGGCCCTAGCGGGGCTGAGTTGGGGTAGTGCTGCCCGTGCATGTCTGGACACACTCCCTGCAGCCTGCCCCTTCGTGGGGCAGTAGCCCTGGACGCCAGGAAGGCCTGGGCAAGGCTGGCCAAGGGCAGGGGCCTCGCTGGGTTGTGCCTCTGGCCTGTGGGGCCTCCCAGCAGAACCGGCCCTCTCCCTCTGGCACACCTCCCCGCCTGCCTCCAAAGGCCGTTTTGGAAGCACTCTGGCCGGCTGTTCCCGCAAATCGCGCACACTGCTCTGAAACCCGGGAGAAAAGTGCTTTGGGGTGGTCCTCTCTCCGGGCCCATGGCCCCGAGCCTGGGGACCAGCTCGGGGGTCCACACTCCCAGGCCAAGGCCCAACTCCATGCACACGTCTGTTCCTGCCCCCTGCCCCTTCAGAGAGCTCGGCTGAGCCAGAGTCTGTCAGGCAGCTCCCTGGCAGCCCCAGCAGCTCCGCCTGGGTGGGAAGAGGCAGAGCCGACCTAGGATCACAGTGGGCCTCTTGCTCTCCCTGCTCCCCTGAGGCAGCTGGGGCAAAGACGGCTTGGGCATCCACCCCGTTGCTCCCCTCTTCCCTCTGCCAGAAGGCTCTGCCTCCTGGGACGTTGCAGTGTGGAGACAGCCCCTGCCAGCACCTTCCCACCCAGTAGGCCTCAGCTGAGGCCTAGGCCCAGGGGAAAGGCCCTAGCGGGGCTGAGTTGGGGTAGCTGCCCGTGCATGTCTGGACACACTCCCTGCAGCCTGCCCCTTCGTGGGGCAGTAGCCCTGGACGCCAGGAAGGCCTGGGCAAGGCTGGCCAAGGGCAGGGGCCTCGCTGGGTTGTGCCTCTGGCCTGTGGGGCCTCCCAGCAGAACCGGCCCTCTCCCTCTGGCACACCTCCCCGCCTGCCTCCAAAGGCCGTTTTGGAAGCACTCTGGCCGGCTGTTCCCGCAAATCGCGCACACTGCTCTGAAACCCGGGAGAAAAGTGCTTTGGGGTGGTCCTCTCTCCGGGCCCATGGCCCCGAGCCTGGGGACCAGCTCGGGGGTCCACACTCCCAGGCCAAGGCCCAACTCCATGCACACGTCTGTTCCTGCCCCCTGCCCCTTCAGAGAGCTCGGCTGAGCCAGAGTCTGTCAGGCAGCTCCCTGGCAGCCCCAGCAGCTCCGCCTGGGTGGGAAGAGGCAGAGCCGACCTAGGATCACAGTGGGCCTCTTGCTCTCCCTGCTCCCCTGAGGCAGCTGGGGCAAAGACGGCTTGGGCATCCACCCCGTTGCTCCCCCTCTTCCCTCTGCCAGAAGGCTCTGCCTCCTGGGACGTTGCAGTGTGGAGACAGCCCCTGCCAGCACCTTCCCACCCAGTAGGCCTCAGCTGAGGCCTAGGCCCAGGGGAAAGGCCCTAGCGGGGCTGAGTTGGGGTAGCTGCCCGTGCATGTCTGGACACACTCCCTGCAGCCTGCCCCTTCGTGGGGCAGTAGCCCTGGACGCCAGGAAGGCCTGGGCAAGGCTGGCCAAGGGCAGGGGCCTCGCTGGGTTGTGCCTCTGGCCTGTGGGGCCTCCCAGCAGAACCGGCCCTCTCCCTCTGGCACACCTCCCCGCCTGCCTCCAAAGGCCGTTTTGGAAGCACTCTGGCCGGCTGTTCCCGCAAATCGCGCACACTGCTCTGAAACCCGGGAGGAAAAAGTGCTTTGGGGTGGTCCTCTCTCCGGGCCCATGGCCCCGAGCCTGGGGACCAGCTCGGGGGTCCACACTCCCAGGCCAAGGCCCAACTCCATGCACACGTCTGTTCCTGCCCCCTGCCCCTTCAGAGAGCTCGGCTGAGCCAGAGTCTGTCAGGCAGCTCCCTGGCAGCCCCAGCAGCTCCGCCTGGGTGGGAAGAGGCAGAGCCGACCTAGGATCACAGTGGGCCTCTTGCTCTCCCTGCTCCCCTGAGGCAGCTGGGGCAAAGACGGCTTGGGCATCCACCCCGTTGCTCCCCTCTTCCCTCTGCCAGAAGGCTCTGCCTCCTGGGACGTTGCAGTGTGGAGACAGCCCCTGCCAGCACCTTCCCACCCAGTAGGCCTCAGCTGAGGCCTAGGCCCAGGGGAAAGGCCCTAGCGGGGCTGAGTTGGGGTAGCTGCCCGTGCATGTCTGGACACACTCCCTGCAGCCTGCCCCTTCGTGGGGCAGTAGCCCTGGACGCCAGGAAGGCCTGGGCAAGGCTGGCCAAGGGCAGGGGCCTCGCTGGGTTGTGCCTCTGGCCTGTGGGGCCTCCCAGCAGAACCGGCCCTCTCCCTCTGGCACACCTCCCCGCCTGCCTCCAAAGGCCGTTTTGGAAGCACTCTGGCCGGCTGTTCCCGCAAATCGCGCACACTGCTCTGAAACCCGGGAGAAAAGTGCTTTGGGGTGGTCCTCTCTCCGGGCCCATGGCCCCGAGCCTGGGGACCAGCTCGGGGGTCCACACTCCCAGGCCAAGGCCCAACTCCATGCACACGTCTGTTCCTGCCCCCTGCCCCTTCAGAGAGCTCGGCTGAGCCAGAGTCTGTCAGGCAGCTCCCTGGCAGCCCCAGCAGCTCCGCCTGGGTGGGAAGAGGCAGAGCCGACCTAGGATCACAGTGGGCCTCTTGCTCTCCCTGCTCCCCTGAGGC
This sequence comes from Odocoileus hemionus, assembly GCA_020976825.1. Taxonomy (NCBI): domain Eukaryota; kingdom Metazoa; phylum Chordata; class Mammalia; order Artiodactyla; family Cervidae; genus Odocoileus; species Odocoileus hemionus. The sequence goes on along the minus strand of JAJLRB010005427.1, from coordinate 1,424,830 downwards.
AGCTGGGGCAAAGACGGCTTGGGCATCCACCCCGTTGCTCCCCTCTTCCCTCTGCCAGAAGGCTCTGCCTCCTGGGACGTTGCAGTGTGGAGACAGACAGCCCCTGCCAGCACCTTCCCACCCAGTAGGCCTCAGCTGAGGCCTAGGCCCAGGGGAAAGGCCCTAGCGGGGCTGAGTTGGGGTAGCTGCCCGTGCATGTCTGGACACACTCCCTGCAGCCTGCCCCTTCGTGGGGCAGTAGCCCTGGACGCCAGGAAGGCCTGGGCAAGGCTGGCCAAGGGCAGGGGCCTCGCTGGGTTGTGCCTCTGGCCTGTGGGGCCTCCCAGCAGAACCGGCCCTCTCCCTCTGGCACACCTCCCCGCCTGCCTCCAGGCCGTTTTGGAAGCACTCTGGCCGGCTGTTCCCGCAAATCGCGCACACTGCTCTGAAACCCGGGAGAAAAGTGCTTTGGGGTGGTCCTCTCTCCGGGCCCATGGCCCCGAGCCTGGGGACCAGCTCGGGGGTCCACACTCCCAGGCCAAGGCCCAACTCCATGCACACGTCTGTTCCTGCCCCCTGCCCCTTCAGAGAGCTCGGCTGAGCCAGAGTCTGTCAGGCAGCTCCCTGGCAGCCCCAGCAGCTCCGCCTGGGTGGGAAGAGGCAGAGCCGACCTAGGATCACAGTGGGCCTCTTGCTCTCCCTGCTCCCCTGAGGCAGCTGGGGCAAAGACGGCTTGGGCATCCACCCCGTTGCTCCCCTCTTCCCTCTGCCAGAAGGCTCTGCCTCCTGGGACGTTGCAGTGTGGAGACAGCCCCTGCCAGCACCTTCCCACCCAGTAGGCCTCAGCTGAGGCCTAGGCCCAGGGGAAAGGCCCTAGCGGGGCTGAGTTGGGTAGGTAGCTGCCCGTGCATGTCTGGACACACTCCCTGCAGCCTGCCCCTTCGTGGGGCAGTAGCCCTGGACGCCAGGAAGGCCTGGGCAAGGCTGGCCAAGGGCAGGGGCCTCGCTGGGTTGTGCCTCTGGCCTGTGGGGCCTCCCAGCAGAACCGGCCCTCTCCCTCTGGCACACCTCCCCGCCTGCCTCCAAAGGCCGTTTTGGAAGCACTCTGGCCGGCTGTTCCCGCAAATCGCGCACACTGCTCTGAAACCCGGGAGAAAAGTGCTTTGGGGTGGTCCTCTCTCCGGGCCCATGGCCCCGAGCCTGGGGACCAGCTCGGGGGTCCACACTCCCAGGCCAAGGCCCAACTCCATGCACACGTCTGTTCCTGCCCCCTGCCCCTTCAGAGAGCTCGGCTGAGCCAGAGTCTGTCAGGCAGCTCCCTGGCAGCCCCAGCAGCTCCGCCTGGGTGGGAAGAGGCAGAGCCGACCTAGGATCACAGTGGGCCTCTTGCTCTCCCTGCTCCCCTGAGGCAGCTGGGGCAAAGACGGCTTGGGCATCCACCCCGTTGCTCCCCCTCTTCCCTCTGCCAGAAGGCTCTGCCTCCTGGGACGTTGCAGTGTGGAGACAGCCCCTGCCAGCACCTTCCCACCCAGTAGGCCTCAGCTGAGGCCTAGGCCCAGGGGAAAGGCCCTAGCGGGGCTGAGTTGGGGTAGCTGCCCGTGCATGTCTGGACACACTCCCTGCAGCCTGCCCCTTCGTGGGGCAGTAGCCCTGGACGCCAGGAAGGCCTGGGCAAGGCTGGCCAAGGGCAGGGGCCTCGCTGGGTTGTGCCTCTGGCCTGTGGGGCCTCCCAGCAGAACCGGCCCTCTCCCTCTGGCACACCTCCCCGCCTGCCTCCAAAGGCCGTTTTGGAAGCACTCTGGCCGGCTGTTCCCGCAAATCGCGCACACTGCTCTGAAACCCGGGAGAAAAGTGCTTTGGGGTGGTCCTCTCTCCGGGCCCATGGCCCCGAGCCTGGGGACCAGCTCGGGGGTCCACACTCCCAGGCCAAGGCCCAACTCCATGCACACGTCTGTTCCTGCCCCCTGCCCCTTCAGAGAGCTCGGCTGAGCCAGAGTCTGTCAGGCAGCTCCCTGGCAGCCCCAGCAGCTCCGCCTGGGTGGGAAGAGGCAGAGCCGACCTAGGATCACAGTGGGCCTCTTGCTCTCTCCCTGCTCCCCTGAGGCAGCTGGGGCAAAGACGGCTTGGGCATCCACCCCGTTGCTCCCCTCTTCCCTCTGCCAGAAGGCTCTGCCTCCTGGGACGTTGCAGTGTGGAGACAGCCCCTGCCAGCACCTTCCCACCCAGTAGGCCTCAGCTGAGGCCTAGGCCCAGGGGAAAGGCCCTAGCGGGGCTGAGTTGGGGTAGCTGCCCGTGCATGTCTGGACACACTCCCTGCAGCCTGCCCCTTCGTGGGGCAGTAGCCCTGGACGCCAGGAAGGCCTGGGCAAGGCTGGCCAAGGGCAGGGGCCTCGCTGGGTTGTGCCTCTGGCCTGTGGGGCCTCCCAGCAGAACCGGCCCTCTCCCTCTGGCACACCTCCCCGCCTGCCTCCAAAGGCCGTTTTGGAAGCACTCTGGCCGGCTGTTCCCGCAAATCGCGCACACTGCTCTGAAACCCGGGAGAAAAGTGCTTTGGGGTGGTCCTCTCTCCGGGCCCATGGCCCCGAGCCTGGGGACCAGCTCGGGGGTCCACACTCCCAGGCCAAGGCCCAACTCCATGCACACGTCTGTTCCTGCCCCCTGCCCCTTCAGAGAGCTCGGCTGAGCCAGAGTCTGTCAGGCAGCTCCCTGGCAGCCCCAGCAGCTCCGCCTGGGTGGGAAGAGGCAGAGCCGACCTAGGATCACAGTGGGCCTCTTGCTCTCCCTGCTCCCCTGAGGCAGCTGGGGCAAAGACGGCTTGGGCATCCACCCCGTTGCTCCCCTCTTCCCTCTGCCAGAAGGCTCTGCCTCCTGGGACGTTGCAGTGTGGAGACAGCCCCTGCCAGCACCTTCCCACCCAGTAGGCCTCAGCTGAGGCCTAGGCCCAGGGGAAAGGCCCTAGCGGGGCTGAGTTGGGGTAGCTGCCCGTGCATGTCTGGACACACTCCCTGCAGCCTGCCCCTTCGTGGGGCAGTAGCCCTGGACGCCAGGAAGGCCTGGGCAAGGCTGGCCAAGGGCAGGGGCCTCGCTGGGTTGTGCCTCTGGCCTGTGGGGCCTCCCAGCAGAACCGGCCCCCTCTCCCTCTGGCACACCTCCCCGCCTGCCTCCAAAGGCCGTTTTGGAAGCACTCTGGCCGGCTGTTCCCGCAAATCGCGCACACTGCTCTGAAACCCGGGAGAAAAGTGCTTTGGGGTGGTCCTCTCTCCGGGCCCATGGCCCCGAGCCTGGGGACCAGCTCGGGGGTCCACACTCCCAGGCCAAGGCCCAACTCCATGCACACGTCTGTTCCTGCCCCCTGCCCCTTCAGAGAGCTCGGCTGAGCCAGAGTGTGTCAGGCAGCTCCCTGGCAGCCCCAGCAGCTCCGCCTGGGTGGGAAGAGGCAGAGCCGACCTAGGATCACAGTGGGCCTCTTGCTCTCCCTGCTCCCCTGAGGCAGCTGGGGCAAAGACGGCTTGGGCATCCACCCCGTTGCTCCCCTCTTCCCTCTGCCAGAAGGCTCTGCCTCCTGGGACGTTGCAGTGTGGAGACAGCCCCTGCCAGCACCTTCCCACCCAGTAGGCCTCAGCTGAGGCCTAGGCCCAGGGGAAAGGCCCTAGCGGGGCTGAGTTGGGGTAGCTGCCCGTGCATGTCTGGACACACTCCCTGCAGCCTGCCCCTTCGTGGGGCAGTAGCCCTGGACGCCAGGAAGGCCTGGGCAAGGCTGGCCAAGGGCAGGGGCCTCGCTGGGTTGTGCCTCTGGCCTGTGGGGCCTCCCAGCAGAACCGGCCCTCTCCCTCTGGCACACCTCCCCGCCTGCCTCCAAAGGCCGTTTTGGAAGCACTCTGGCCGGCTGTTCCCGCAAATCGCGCACACTGCTCTGAAACCCGGGAGAAAAGTGCTTTGGGGTGGTCTCTCTCTCCGGGCCCATGGCCCCGAGCCTGGGGACCAGCTCGGGGGTCCACACTCCCAGGCCAAGGCCCAACTCCATGCACACGTCTGTTCCTGCCCCCTGCCCCTTCAGAGAGCTCGGCTGAGCCAGAGTCTGTCAGGCAGCTCCCTGGCAGCCCCAGCAGCTCCGCCTGGGTGGGAAGAGGCAGAGCCGACCTAGGATCACAGTGGGCCTCTTGCTCTCCCTGCTCCCCTGAGGCAGCTGGGGCAAAGACGGCTTGGGCATCCACCCCGTTGCTCCCCTCTTCCCTCTGCCAGAAGGCTCTGCCTCCTGGGACGTTGCAGTGTGGAGACAGCCCCTGCCAGCACCTTCCCACCCAGTAGGCCTCAGCTGAGGCCTAGGCCCAGGGGAAAGGCCCTAGCGGGGCTGAGTTGGGGTAGCTGCCCGTGCATGTCTGGACACACTCCCTGCAGCCTGCCCCTTCGTGGGGCAGTAGCCCTGGACGCCAGGAAGGCCTGGGCAAGGCTGGCCAAGGGCAGGGGCCTCGCTGGGTTGTGCCTCTGGCCTGTGGGGCCTCCCAGCAGAACCGGCCCTCTCCCTCTGGCACACCTCCCCGCCTGCCTCCAAAGGCCGTTTTGGAAGCACTCTGGCCGGCTGTTCCCGCAAATCGCGCACACTGCTCTGAAACCCGGGAGAAAAGTGCTTTGGGGTGGTCCTCTCTCCGGGCCCATGGCCCCGAGCCTGGGGACCAGCTCGGGGGTCCACACTCCCAGGCCAAGGCCCAACTCCATGCACACGTCTGTTCCTGCCCCCTGCCCCTTCAGAGAGCTCGGCTGAGCCAGAGTCTGTCAGGCAGCTCCCTGGCAGCCCCAGCAGCTCCGCCTGGGTGGGAAGAGGCAGAGCCGACCTAGGATCACAGTGGGCCTCTTGCTCTCCCTGCTCCCCTGAGGCAGCTGGGGCAAAGACGGCTTGGGCATCCACCCCGTTGCTGCTCCCCCTCTTCCCTCTGCCAGAAGGCTCTGCCTCCTGGGACGTTGCAGTGTGGAGACAGCCCCTGCCAGCACCTTCCCACCCAGTAGGCCTCAGCTGAGGCCTAGGCCCAGGGGAAAGGCCCTAGCGGGGCTGAGTTGGGGTAGCTGCCCGTGCATGTCTGGACACACTCCCTGCAGCCTGCCCCTTCGTGGGGCAGTAGCCCTGGACGCCAGGAAGGCCTGGGCAAGGCTGGCCAAGGGCAGGGGCCTCGCTGGGTTGTGCCTCTGGCCTGTGGGGCCTCCCAGCAGAACCGGCCCTCTCCCTCTGGCACACCTCCCCGCCTGCCTCCAAAGGCCGTTTTGGAAGCACTCTGGCCGGCTGTTCCCGCAAATCGCGCACACTGCTCTGAAACCCGGGAGAAAAGTGCTTTGGGGTGGTCCTCTCTCCGGGCCCATGGCCCCGAGCCTGGGGACCAGCTCGGGGGTCCACACTCCCAGGCCAAGGCCCAACTCCATGCACACGTCTGTTCCTGCCCCCTGCCCCTTCAGAGAGCTCGGCTGAGCCAGAGTCTGTCAGGCAGCTCCCTGGCAGCCCCAGCAGCTCCGCCTGGGTGGGAAGAGGCAGAGCCGACCTAGGATCACAGTGGGCCTCTTGCTCTCCCTGCTCCCCTGAGGCAGCTGGGGCAAAGACGGCTTGGGCATCCACCCCGTTGCTCCCCTCTTCCCTCTGCCAGAAGGCTCTGCCTCCTGGGACGTTGCAGTGTGGAGACAGCCCCTGCCAGCACCTTCCCACCCAGTAGGCCTCAGCTGAGGCCTAGGCCCAGGGGAAAGGCCCTAGCGGGGCTGAGTTGGGGTAGCTGCCCGTGCATGTCTGGACACACTCCCTGCAGCCTGCCCCTTCGTGGGGCAGTAGCCCTGGACGCCAGGAAGGCCTGGGCAAGGCTGGCCAAGGGCAGGGGCCTCGCTGGGTTGTGCCTCTGGCCTGTGGGGCCTCCCAGCAGAACCGGCCCTCTCCCTCTGGCACACCTCCCCGCCTGCCTCCAAAGGCCGTTTTGGAAGCACTCTGGCCGGCTGTTCCCGCAAATCGCGCACACTGCTCTGAAACCCGGGAGAAAAGTGCTTTGGGGTGGTCCTCTCTCCGGGCCCATGGCCCCGAGCCTGGGGACCAGCTCGGGGGTCCACACTCCCAGGCCAAGGCCCAACTCCATGCACACGTCTGTTCCTGCCCCCTGCCCCTTCAGAGAGCTCGGCTGAGCCAGAGTCTGTCAGGCAGCTCCCTGGCAGCCCCAGCAGCTCCGCCTGGGTGGGAAGAGGCAGAGCCGACCTAGGATCACAGTGGGCCTCTTGCTCTCCCTGCTCCCCTGAGGCAGCTGGGGCAAAGACGGCTTGGGCATCCACCCCGTTGCTCCCCCCTCTTCCCTCTGCCAGAAGGCTCTGCCTCCTGGGACGTTGCAGTGTGGAGACAGCCCCTGCCAGCACCTTCCCACCCAGTAGGCCTCAGCTGAGGCCTAGGCCCAGGGGAAAGGCCCTAGCGGGGCTGAGTTGGGGTAGCTGCCCGTGCATGTCTGGACACACTCCCTGCAGCCTGCCCCTTCGTGGGGCAGTAGCCCTGGACGCCAGGAAGGCCTGGGCAAGGCTGGCCAAGGGCAGGGGCCTCGCTGGGTTGTGCCTCTGGCCTGTGGGGCCTCCCAGCAGAACCGGCCCTCTCCCTCTGGCACACCTCCCCGCCTGCCTCCAAAGGCCGTTTTGGAAGCACTCTGGCCGGCTGTTCCCGCAAATCGCGCACACTGCTCTGAAACCCGGGAGAAAAGTGCTTTGGGGTGGTCCTCTCTCCGGGCCCATGGCCCCGAGCCTGGGGACCAGCTCGGGGGTCCACACTCCCAGGCCAAGGCCCAACTCCATGCACACGTCTGTTCCTGCCCCCTGCCCCTTCAGAGAGCTCGGCTGAGCCAGAGTCTGTCAGGCAGCTCCCTGGCAGCCCCAGCAGCTCCGCCTGGGTGGGAAGAGGCAGAGCCGACCTAGGATCACAGTGGGCCTCTTGCTCTCCCTGCTCCCCTGAGGCAGCTGGGGCAAAGACGGCTTGGGCATCCACCCCGTTGCTCCCCTCTTCCCTCTGCCAGAAGGCTCTGCCTCCTGGGACGTTGCAGTGTGGAGACAGCCCCTGCCAGCACCTTCCCACCCAGTAGGCCTCAGCTGAGGCCTAGGCCCAGGGGAAAGGCCCTAGCGGGGCTGAGTTGGGGGGTAGCTGCCCGTGCATGTCTGGACACACTCCCTGCAGCCTGCCCCTTCGTGGGGCAGTAGCCCTGGACGCCAGGAAGGCCTGGGCAAGGCTGGCCAAGGGCAGGGGCCTCGCTGGGTTGTGCCTCTGGCCTGTGGGGCCTCCCAGCAGAACCGGCCCTCTCCCTCTGGCACACCTCCCCGCCTGCCTCCAAAGGCCGTTTTGGAAGCACTCTGGCCGGCTGTTCCCGCAAATCGCGCACACTGCTCTGAAACCCGGGAGAAAAGTGCTTTGGGGTGGTCCTCTCTCCGGGCCCATGGCCCCGAGCCTGGGGACCAGCTCGGGGGTCCACACTCCCAGGCCAAGGCCCAACTCCATGCACACGTCTGTTCCTGCCCCCTGCCCCTTCAGAGAGCTCGGCTGAGCCAGAGTCTGTCAGGCAGCTCCCTGGCAGCCCCAGCAGCTCCGCCTGGGTGGGAAGAGGCAGAGCCGACCTAGGATCACAGTGGGCCTCTTGCTCTCCCTGCTCCCCTGAGGCAGCTGGGGCAAAGACGGCTTGGGCATCCACCCCGTTGCTCCCCTCTTCCCTCTGCCAGAAGGCTCTGCCTCCTGGGACGTTGCAGTGTGGAGACAGCCCCTGCCAGCACCTTCCCACCCAGTAGGCCTCAGCTGAGGCCTAGGCCCAGGGGAAAGGCCCTAGCGGGGCTGAGTTGGGGTAGCTGCCCGTGCATGTCTGGACACACTCCCTGCAGCCTGCCCCTTCGTGGGGCAGTAGCCCTGGACGCCAGGAAGGCCTGGGCAAGGCTGGCCAAGGGCAGGGGCCTCGCTGGGTTGTGCCTCTGGCCTGTGGGGCCTCCCAGCAGAACCGGCCCTCTCCCTCTGGCACACCTCCCCGCCTGCCTCCAAAGGCCGTTTTGGAAGCACTCTGGCCGGCTGTTCCCGCAAATCGCGCACACTGCTCTGAAACCCGGGAGAAAAGTGCTTTGGGGTGGTCCTCTCTCCGGGCCCATGGCCCCGAGCCTGGGGACCAGCTCGGGGGTCCACACTCCCAGGCCAAGGCCCAACTCCATGCACACGTCTGTTCCTGCCCCCTGCCCCTTCAGAGAGCTCGGCTGAGCCAGAGTCTGTCAGGCAGCTCCCTGGCAGCCCCAGCAGCTCCGCCTGGGTGGGAAGAGGCAGAGCCGACCTAGGATCACAGTGGGCCTCTTGCTCTCCCTGCTCCCCTGAGGCAGCTGGGGCAAAGACGGCTTGGGCATCCCACCCCGTTGCTCCCTCTCTTCCCTCTGCCAGAAGGCTCTGCCTCCTGGGACGTTGCAGTGTGGAGACAGCCCCTGCCAGCACCTTCCCACCCAGTAGGCCTCAGCTGAGGCCTAGGCCCAGGGGAAAGGCCCTAGCGGGGCTGAGTTGGGGTAGCTGCCCGTGCATGTCTGGACACACTCCCTGCAGCCTGCCCCTTCGTGGGGCAGTAGCCCTGGACGCCAGGAAGGCCTGGGCAAGGCTGGCCAAGGGCAGGGGCCTCGCTGGGTTGTGCCTCTGGCCTGTGGGGCCTCCCAGCAGAACCGCCCCTCTCCCTCTGGCACACCTCCCCGCCTGCCTCCAAAGGCCGTTTTGGAAGCACTCTGGCCGGCTGTTCCCGCAAATCGCGCACACTGCTCTGAAACCCGGGAGAAAAGTGCTTTGGGGTGGTCCTCTCTCCGGGCCCATGGCCCCGAGCCTGGGGACCAGCTCGGGGTCCACACTCCCAGGCCAAGGCCCAACTCCATGCACACGTCTGTTCCTGCCCCCTGCCCCTTCAGAGAGCTCGGCTGAGCCAGAGTCTGTCAGGCAGCTCCCTGGCAGCCCCAGCAGCTCCGCCTGGGTGGGAAGAGGCAGAGCCGACCTAGGATCACAGTGGGCCTCTTGCTCTCCCTGCTCCCCTGAGGCAGCTGGGGCAAAGACGGCTTGGGCATCCACCCCGTTGCTCCCCTCTTCCCTCTGCCAGAAGGCTCTGCCTCCTGGGACGTTGCAGTGTGGAGACAGCCCCTGCCAGCACCTTCCCACCCAGTAGGCCTCAGCTGAGGCCTAGGCCCAGGGGAAAGGCCCTAGCGGGGCTGAGTTGGGGTAGCTGCCCGTGCATGTCTGGACACACTCCCTGCAGCCTGCCCCTTCGTGGGGCAGTAGCCCTGGACGCCAGGAAGGCCTGGGCAAGGCTGGCCAAGGGCAGGGGCCTCGCTGGGTTGTGCCTCTGGCCTGTGGGGCCTCCCAGCAGAACCGGCCCTCTCCCTCTGGCACACACCTCCCCGCCTGCCTCCAAAGGCCGTTTTGGAAGCACTCTGGCCGGCTGTTCCCGCAAATCGCGCACACTGCTCTGAAACCCGGGAGAAAAGTGCTTTGGGGTGGTCCTCTCTCCGGGCCCATGGCCCCGAGCCTGGGGACCAGCTCGGGGGTCCACACTCCCAGGCCAAGGCCCAACTCCATGCACACGTCTGTTCCTGCCCCCTGCCCCTTCAGAGAGCTCGGCTGAGCCAGAGTCTGTCAGGCAGCTCCCTGGCAGCCCCAGCAGCTCCGCCTGGGTGGGAAGAGGCAGAGCCGACCTAGGATCACAGTGGGCCTCTTGCTCTCCCTGCTCCCCTGAGGCAGCTGGGGCAAAGACGGCTTGGGCATCCACCCCGTTGCTCCCCTCTTCCCTCTGCCAGAAGGCTCTGCCTCCTGGGACGTTGCAGTGTGGAGACAGCCCCTGCCAGCACCTTCCCACCCAGTAGGCCTCAGCTGAGGCCTAGGCCCAGGGGAAAGGCCCTAGCGGGGCTGAGTTGGGGTAGCTGCCCGTGCATGTCTGGACACACTCCCTGCAGCCTGCCCCTTCGTGGGGCAGTAGCCCTGGACGCCAGGAAGGCCTGGGCAAGGCTGGCCAAGGGCAGGGGCCTCGCTGGGTTGTGCCTCTGGCCTGTGGGGCCTCCCAGCAGAACCGGCCCTCTCCCTCTGGCACACACCCCCCGCCTGCCTCCAAAGGCCGTTTTGGAAGCACTCTGGCCGGCTGTTCCCGCAAATCGCGCACACTGCTCTGAAACCCGGGAGAAAAGTGCTTTGGGGTGGTCCTCTCTCCGGGCCCATGGCCCCGAGCCTGGGGACCAGCTCGGGGGTCCACACTCCCAGGCCAAGGCCCAACTCCATGCACACGTCTGTTCCTGCCCCCTGCCCCTTCAGAGAGCTCGGCTGAGCCAGAGTCTGTCAGGCAGCTCCCTGGCAGCCCCAGCAGCTCCGCCTGGGTGGGAAGAGGCAGAGCCGACCTAGGATCACAGTGGGCCTCTTGCTCTCCCTGCTCCCCTGAGGCAGCTGGGGCAAAGACGGCTTGGGCATCCACCCCGTTGCTCCCCTCTTCCCTCTGCCAGAAGGCTCTGCCTCCTGGGACGTTGCAGTGTGGAGACAGCCCCTGCCAGCACCTTCCCACCCAGTAGGCCTCAGCTGAGGCCTAGGCCCAGGGGAAAGGCCCTAGCGGGGCTGAGTTGGGGTAGCTGCCCGTGCATGTCTGGACACACTCCCTGCAGCCTGCCCCTTCGTGGGGCAGTAGCCCTGGACGCCAGGAAGGCCTGGGCAAGGCTGGCCAAGGGCAGGGGCCTCGCTGGGTTGTGCCTCTGGCCTGTGGGGCCTCCCAGCAGAACCGGCCCTCTCCCTCTGGCACACCTCCCCGCCTGCCTCCAAAGGCCGTTTTGGAAGCACTCTGGCCGGCTGTTCCCGCAAATCGCGCACACTGCTCTGAAACCCGGGAGAAAAGTGCTTTGGGGTGGTCCTCTCTCCGGGCCCATGGCCCCGAGCCTGGGGACCAGCTCGGGGGTCCACACTCCCAGGCCAAGGCCCAACTCCATGCACACGTCTGTTTCTGCCCCCTGCCCCTTCAGAGAGCTCGGCTGAGCCAGAGTCTGTCAGGCAGCTCCCTGGCAGCCCCAGCAGCTCCGCCTGGGTGGGGAAGAGGCAGAGCCGACCTAGGATCACAGTGGGCCTCTTGCTCTCCCTGCTCCCCTGAGGCAGCTGGGGCAAAGACGGCTTGGGCATCCACCCCGTTGCTCCCCCTCTTCCCTCTGCCAGAAGGCTCTGCCTCCTGGGACGTTGCAGTGTGGAGACAGCCCCTGCCAGCACCTTCCCACCCAGTAGGCCTCAGCTGAGGCCTAGGCCCAGGGGAAAGGCCCTAGCGGGGCTGAGTTGGGGTAGCTGCCCGTGCATGTCTGGACACACTCCCTGCAGCCTGCCCCTTCGTGGGGCAGGCAGTAGCCCTGGACGCCAGGAAGGCCTGGGCAAGGCTGGCCAAGGGCAGGGGCCTCGCTGGGTTGTGCCTCTGGCCTGTGGGGCCTCCCAGCAGAACCGGCCCTCTCCCTCTGGCACACCTCCCCGCCTGCCTCCAAAGGCCGTTTTGGAAGCACTCTGGCCGGCTGTTCCCGCAAATCGCGCACACTGCTCTGAAACCCGGGAGAAAAGTGCTTTGGGGTGGTCCTCTCTCCGGGCCCATGGCCCCGAGCCTGGGGACCAGCTCGGGGGTCCACACTCCCAGGCCAAGGCCCAACTCCATGCACACGTCTGTTCCTGCCCCCTGCCCCTTCAGAGAGCTCGGCTGAGCCAGAGTCTGTCAGGCAGCTCCCTGGCAGCCCCAGCAGCAGCTCCGCCTGGGTGGGAAGAGGCAGAGCCGACCTAGGATCACAGTGGGCCTCTTGCTCTCCCTGCTCCCCTGAGGCAGCTGGGGCAAAGACGGCTTGGGCATCCACCCCGTTGCTCCCCTCTTCCCTCTGCCAGAAGGCTCTGCCTCCTGGGACGACGTTGCAGTGTGGAGACAGCCCCTGCCAGCACCTTCCCACCCAGTAGGCCTCTAGCTGAGGCCTAGGCCCAGGGGAAAGGCCCTAGCGGGGCTGAGTTGGGGTAGCTGCCCGTGCATGTCTGGACACACTCCCTGCAGCCTGCCCCTTCGTGGGGCAGTAGCCCTGGACGCCAGGAAGGCCTGGGCAAGGCTGGCCAAGGGCAGGGGCCTCGCTGGGTTGTGCCTCTGGCCTGTGGGGCCTCCCAGCAGAACCGGCCCTCTCCCTCTGGCACACCTCCCCGCCTGCCTCCAAAGGCCGTTTTGGAAGCACTCTGGCCGGCTGTTCCCGCAAATCGCGCACACTGCTCTGAAACCCGGGAGAAAAGTGCTTTGGGGTGGTCCTCTCTCCGGGCCCATGGCCCCGAGCCTGGGGACCAGCTCGGGGGTCCACACTCCCAGGCCAAGGCCCAACTCCATGCACACGTCTGTTCCTGCCCCCTGCCCCTTCAGAGAGCTCGGCTGAGCCAGAGTCTGTCAGGCAGCTCCCTGGCAGCCCCAGCAGCTCCGCCTGGGTGGGAAGAGGCAGAGCCGACCTAGGATCACAGTGGGCCTCTTGCTCTCCCTGCTCCCCTGAGGCAGCTGGGGCAAAGACGGCTTGGGCATCCACCCCGTTGCTCCCCTCTTCCCTCTGCCAGAAGGCTCTGCCTCCTGGGACGTTGCAGTGTGGAGACAGCCCCTGCCAGCACCTTCCCACCCAGTAGGCCTCAGCTGAGGCCTAGGCCCAGGGGAAAGGCCCTAGCGGGGCTGAGTTGGGGTAGCTGCCCGTGCATGTCTGGACACACTCCCTGCAGCCTGCCCCTTCGTGGGGCAGTAGCCCTGGACGCCAGGAAGGCCTGGGCAAGGCTGGCCAAGGGCAGGGGCCTCGCTGGGTTGTGCCTCTGGCCTGTGGGGCCTCCCAGCAGAACCGGCCCTCTCCCTCTGGCACACCTCCCCGCCTGCCTCCAAAGGCCGTTTTGGAAGCACTCTGGCCGGCTGTTTCCCCGCAAATCGCGCACACTGCTCTGAAACCCGGGAGAAAAGTGCTTTGGGGTGGTCCTCTCTCCGGGCCCATGGCCCCGAGCCTGGGGACCAGCTCGGGGGTCCACACTCCCAGGCCAAGGCCCAACTCCATGCACACGTCTGTTCCTGCCCCCTGCCCCTTCAGAGAGCTCGGCTGAGCCAGAGTCTGTCAGGCAGCTCCCTGGCAGCCCCAGCAGCTCCGCCTGGGTGGGAAGAGGCAGAGCCGACCTAGGATCACAGTGGGCCTCTTGCTCTCCCTGCTCCCCTGAGGCAGCTGGGGCAAAGACGGCTTGGGCATCCATCCACCCCGTTGCTCCCCTCTTCCCTCTGCCAGAAGGCTCTGCCTCCTGGGACGTTGCAGTGTGGAGACAGCCCCTGCCAGCACCTTCCCACCCAGTAGGCCTCAGCTGAGGCCTAGGCCCAGGGGAAAGGCCCTAGCGGGGCTGAGTTGGGGTAGCTGCCCGTGCATGTCTGGACACACTCCCTGCAGCCTGCCCCTTCGTGGGGCAGTAGCCCTGGACGCCAGGAAGGCCTGGGCAAGGCTGGCCAAGGGCAGGGGCCTCGCTGGGTTGTGCCTCTGGCCTGTGGGGCCTCCCAGCAGAACCGGCCCTCTCCCTCTGGCACACCTCCCCGCCTGCCTCCAAAGGCCGTTTTGGAAGCACTCTGGCCGGCTGTTCCCGCAAATCGCGCACACTGCTCTGAAACCCCGGGAGAAAAGTGCTTTGGGGTGGTCCTCTCTCCGGGCCCATGGCCCCGAGCCTGGGGACCAGCTCGGGGGTCCACACTCCCAGGCCAAGGCCCAACTCCATGCACACGTCTGTTCCTGCCCCCTGCCCCTTCAGAGAGCTCGGCTGAGCCAGAGTCTGTCAGGCAGCTCCCTGGCAGCCCCAGCAGCTCCGCCTGGGTGGGAAGAGGCAGAGCCGACCTAGGATCACAGTGGGCCTCTTGCTCTCCCTGCTCCCCTGAGGCAGCTGGGGCAAAGACGGCTTGGGCATCCACCCCGTTGCTCCCCTCTTCCCTCTGCCAGAAGGCTCTGCCTCCTGGGACGTTGCAGTGTGGAGACAGCCCCTGCCAGCACCTTCCCACCCAGTAGGCCTCAGCTGAGGCCTAGGCCCAGGGGAAAGGCCCTAGCGGGGCTGAGTTGGGGTAGCTGCCCGTGCATGTCTGGACACACTCCCTGCAGCCTGCCCCTTCGTGGGGCAGTAGCCCTGGACGCCAGGAAGGCCTGGGCAAGGCTGGCCAAGGGCAGGGGCCTCGCTGGGTTGTGCCTCTGGCCTGTGGGGCCTCCCAGCAGAACCGGCCCTCTCCCTCTGGCACACCTCCCCGCCTGCCTCCAAAGGCCGTTTTGGAAGCACTCTGGCCGGCTGTTCCCGCAAATCGCGCACACTGCTCTGAAACCCGGGGAGAAAAGTGCTTTGGGGTGGTCCTCTCTCCGGGCCCATGGCCCCGAGCCTGGGGACCAGCTCGGGGGTACACTCTCCCAGGCCAAGGCCCAACTCCATGCACACGTCTGTTCCTGCCCCCTGCCCCTTCAGAGAGCTCGGCTGAGCCAGAGTCTGTCAGGCAGCTCCCTGGCAGCCCCAGCAGCTCCGCCTGGGTGGGAAGAGGCAGAGCCGACCTAGGATCACAGTGGGCCTCTTGCTCTCCCTGCTCCCCTGAGGCAGCTGGGGCAAAGACGGCTTGGGCATCCACCCCGTTGCTCCCCTCTTCCCTCTGCCAGAAGGCTCTGCCTCCTGGGACGTTGCAGTGTGGAGACAGCCCCTGCCAGCACCTTCCCACCCAGTAGGCCTCAGCTGAGGCCTAGGCCCAGGGGAAAGGCCCTAGCGGGGCTGAGTTGGGGTAGCTGCCCGTGCATGTCTGGACACACTCCCTGCAGCCTGCCCCTTCGTGGGGCAGTAGCCCTGGACGCCAGGAAGGCCTGGGCAAGGCTGGCCAAGGGCAGGGGCCTCGCTGGGTTGTGCCTCTGGCCTGTGGGGCCTCCCAGCAGAACCGGCCCTCTCCCTCTGGCACACCTCCCCGCCTGCCTCCAAAGGCCGTTTTGGAAGCACTCTGGCCGGCTGTTCCCGCAAATCGCGCACACTGCTCTGAAACCCGGGAGAAAAGTGCTTTGGGGTGGTCCTCTCTCCGGGCCCATGGCCCCGAGCCTGGGGACCAGCTCGGGGGTCCACACTCCCAGGCCAAGGCCCAACTCCATGCACACGTCTGTTCCTGCCCCCTGCCCCTTCAGAGAGCTCGGCTGAGCCAGAGTCTGTCAGGCAGCTCCCTGGCAGCCCCAGCAGCTCCGCCTGGGTGGGAAGAGGCAGAGCCGACCTAGGATCACAGTGGGCCTCTTGCTCTCCCTGCTCCCCTGAGGCAGCTGGGGCAAAGACGGCTTGGGCATCCACCCCGTTGCTCCCCTCTTCCCTCTGCCAGAAGGCTCTGCCTCCTGGGACGTTGCAGTGTGGAGACAGCCCCTGCCAGCACCTTCCCACCCAGTAGGCCTCAGCTGAGGCCTAGGCCCAGGGAAAGGCCCTAGCGGGGCTGAGTTGGGGTAGCTGCCCGTGCATGTCTGGACACACTCCCTGCAGCCTGCCCCTTCGTGGGGCAGTAGCCCTGGACGCCAGGAAGGCCTGGGCAAGGCTGGCCAAGGGCAGGGGCCTCGCTGGGTTGTGCCTCTGGCCTGTGGGGCCTCCCAGCAGAACCGGCCCTCTCCCTCTGGCACACCTCCCCGCCTGCCTCCAAAGGCCGTTTTGGAAGCACTCTGGCCGGCTGTTCCCGCAAATCGCGCACACTGCTCTGAAACCCGGGAGAAAAGTGCTTTGGGGTGGTCCTCTCTCCGGGCCCATGGCCCCGAGCCTGGGGACCAGCTCGGGGGTCCACACTCCCAGGCCAAGGCCCAACTCCATGCACACGTCTGTTCCTGCCCCCTGCCCCTTCAGAGAGTTCGGCTGAGCCAGAGTCTGTCAGGCAGCTCCCTGGCAGCCCCAGCAGCTCCGCCTGGGTGGGAAGAGGCAGAGCCGACCTAGGATCACAGTGGGCCTCTTGCTCTCCCTGCTCCCCTGAGGCAGCTGGGGCAAAGACGGCTTGGGCATCCACCCCGTTGCTCCCCTCTTCCCTCTGCCAGAAGGCTCTGCCTCCTGGGACGTTGCAGTGTGGAGACAGCCCCTGCCAGCACCTTCCCACCCAGTAGGCCTCAGCTGAGGCCTAGGCCCAGGGGAAAGGCCCTAGCGGGGCTGAGTTGGGGTAGTGCCCGTGCATGTCTGGACACACTCCCTGCAGCCTGCCCCTTCGTGGGGCAGTAGCCCTGGACGCCAGGAAGGCCTGGGCAAGGCTGGCCAAGGGCAGGGGCCTCGCTGGGTTGTGCCTCTGGCCTGTGGGGCCTCCCAGCAGAACCGGCCCTCTCCCTCTGGCACACCTCCCCGCCTGCCTCCAAAGGCCGTTTTGGAAGCACTCTGGCCGGCTGTTCCCGCAAATCGCGCACACTGCTCTGAAACCCGGGAGAAAAGTGCTTTGGGGTGGTCCTCTCTCCGGGCCCATGGCCCCGAGCCTGGGGACCAGCTCGGGGGTCCACACTCCCAGGCCAAGGCCCAACTCCATGCACACGTCTGTTCCTGCCCCCTGCCCCTTCAGAGAGCTCGGCTGAGCCAGAGTCTGTCAGGCAGCTCCCTGGCAGCCCCAGCAGCTCCGCCTGGGTGGGAAGAGGCAGAGCCGACCTAGGATCACAGTGGGCCTCTTGCTCTCCCTGCTCCCCTGAGGCAGCTGGGGCAAAGACGGCTTGGGCATCCACCCCGTTGCTCCCCTCTTCCCTCTGCCAGAAGGCTCTGCCTCCTGGGACGTTGCAGTGTGGAGACAGCCCCTGCCAGCACCTTCCCACCCAGTAGGCCTCAGCTGAGGCCTAGGCCCAGGGGAAAAGGCCCTAGCGGGGCTGAGTTGGGGTAGCTGCCCGTGCATGTCTGGACACACTCCCTGCAGCCTGCCCCTTCGTGGGGCAGTAGCCCTGGACGCCAGGAAGGCCTGGGCAAGGCTGGCCAAGGGCAGGGGCCTCGCTGGGTTGTGCCTCTGGCCTGTGGGGCCTCCCAGCAGAACCGGCCCTCTCCCTCTGGCACACCTCCCCGCCTGCCTCCAAAGGCCGTTTTGGAAGCACTCTGGCCGGCTGTTCCCGCAAATCGCGCACACTGCTCTGAAACCGGGAGAAAAGTGCTTTGGGGTGGTCCTCTCTCCGGGCCCATGGCCCCGAGCCTGGGGACCAGCTCGGGGGTCCACACTCCCAGGCCAAGGCCCAACTCCATGCACACGTCTGTTCCTGCCCCCTGCCCCTTCAGAGAGCTCGGCTGAGCCAGAGTCTGTCAGGCAGCTCCCTGGCAGCCCCAGCAGCTCCGCCTGGGTGGGAAGAGGCAGAGCCGACCTAGGATCACAGTGGGCCTCTTGCTCTCCCTGCTCCCCTGAGGCAGCTGGGGCAAAGACGGCTTGGGCATCCACCCCGTTGCTCCCCTCTTCCCTCTGCCAGAAGGCTCTGCCTCCTGGGACGTTGCAGTGTGGAGACAGCCCTGCCAGCACCTTCCCACCCAGTAGGCCTCAGCTGAGGCCTAGGCCCAGGGGAAAGGCCCTAGCGGGGCTGAGTTGGGGTAGCTGCCCGTGCATGTCTGGACACACTCCCTGCAGCCTGCCCCTTCGTGGGGCAGTAGCCCTGGGACGCCAGGAAGGCCTGGGCAAGGCTGGCCAAGGGCAGGGGCCTCGCTGGGTTGTGCCTCTGGCCTGTGGGGCCTCCCAGCAGAAACCGGCCCTCTCCCTCTGGCACACCTCCCCGCCTGCCTCCAAAGGCCGTTTTGGAAGCACTCTGGCGGCTGTTCCCGCAAATCGCGCACACTGCTCTGAAACCCGGGGGAGGAAAAGTGCTTTGGGGTGGTCCTCTCTCCGGGCCCATGGCCCCGAGCCTGGGGGACCAGCTCGGGGGTCCACACTCCCAGGCCAAGGCCCAACTCCATGCACACGTCTGTTCCTGCCCCCTGCCCTTCAGAGAGCTCGGCTGAGCCAGAGTCTGTCAGGCAGCTCCCTGGCAGCCCCAGCAGCTCCGCCTGGGGTGGGAAGAGGCAGAGCCGACCTAGGATCACAGTGGGCCTCTATTGCTCTCCCTGCTCCCCTGAGGCAGCTGGGGCAAAGACGGCTTGGGCATCCACCCCGTTGCTCCCCTCTTCCCTCTGCCAGAA